>JANAVB010037819.1:17141778-17426778 GCA_029216955.1 Iris pallida
CATACCAAGCACTTGGCAACGAAACGAGCTATCTCTCTCTTCATTTCGTGCCACCAATAATACTGTCGTAAGTCGCGATACATCTTGGTTCCTCCGGGATGAATAGAGTAAGTCGAACTGTGAGCCTCTGCCATCAGCTCCTGCCGTAGCTCTCCATTGGGAACATAAATGCGATCACCATATCGCAATGTCCCATCGGGATGGATCCTTAATCCTTTCTGCTGTCCTGCTTCAGTCCTCTCCCTGAGCCGTCAAAATCTAGCATCATTGGGCAATGCTGCCTTGATGCGCTCTACCAATGATGATTGTACTTGGAGGTTGGCTAATACGCCATCTGCTCCAGGAAATACTACCTCAATACCAAGCTGCTCCAAGTCTCTAATCAATACCTTCTGTGTAGTCAAAAAGTGTGCCATGGGCTTGCGGCTCAATGCGTCTGCTACGACATTAGCCTTGCACGGATGATAATGAAGCTCGATCTCATAATCCTTCATCAACTCCAACCAACGTCGCTGTCGTATATTCAACTCTTTCTATGTGAATACGTACTTGAGGCTCTTATGATCAGTGTAGATATTAACTTTCTCGCCGTACAAGTAGTGTCTCCATAGCTTCAAAGCAAAGATAACCGCTGCGAGCTCTAGATCGTGGGTCGGATAATTCTTCTCATGCACTCTCAATTGTCGCGATGCATATGCTACTACCCCGACCGTGCTGTATCAATACGCATCCTAATCCCTTTCCGGATGCGTCGCTGTAGATCACAAATCCTTCCGGGCCCGATGGTAGTGTCAAGATCGGTACGGTGGTCAATCGCTTCTTCAACTCGTCAAAAGCGGCTTGACACTCGTCTGTCCATACAAACTCCTGATCCTTGCAAGTTAATCGAGTCATAGGCCCCGCTATTCGAGAGAAATCTTCTACGAACCGTCGGTAGTAACCCGCAAGTTCGAGGAAACTTCTCACCTCAGAAGCTGATGTGGGAGCGGGCCATAATTTGACTGCTGTGATCTTCTCAGGGTCTACTGATATACCATCGCCCGTAACAATATGATCAAGAAATGATACCTCCTTGAGAAAAAATCACACTTGCTAAGCTTCGCGAAAAGTCGCTCATTCCTCAATGTTTCCAACACTATCCGTAGATACTGCTCATGCTCCTGTTGACTCTTGGAGTAAATCAAGATATCATCTATAAAGACTACTAAAAATTTGTCCAAGTACTGGTGAAAGATCTTGTTCATCAAATTCATGAAGATTGCGGGTGCATTGGTCAAATCGAAAAGCATGACCAAGAACTCGTAGTGTCCATACCTTAATCTAAAAGCCGTCTTTGCAATATTTTCCTTCCGAACCTTCAATTGGTGATAGCCTGATCGTAAGTAAATCTTGGAGAATACTTTTGCTCCACTCAGCTGATCAAATAGATCGTCTATACGCGGCAAGAGATACTTGTTCTTCACCGTCACTGCATTCAATGCTCTGTAGTCAATGTACATGCACACTGTCCCATCTTTCTTAGGTACGAAAAGTATGGGTGCTCCATATGGTGACGTACTGGCACGAATAAATCCCTTCTCTAATAAGTCATCAATCTGTGTCTTCATCTCTACCAACTCCTTGGGTGCCAGACGATATACTCGAGATGAAATAGGCTCGACTCCGGGAATAAGCTCAATAGAAAACTCAATATCTCGGTCAGGTGGTAGTCCTGGCAATTCCTCGGGGAATACATCCTCGAACTCAGTGATGATAGGGTGCTGAGGGGTGTCATGCATCATCATATGAGTCTCCGATGCGGGTGCATCATAACTCTCTTCGTCTTCTTTGGTGAACTCAAACTCTGCCGTATTCGGTGGTCTAAAGATAATACTGCTTCTATGGCAGTCTATGAGAGCGAAATACTGGCCCAACCAGTCTATTCCAAGAACCACATCAAATATCGGCATAGGGAATACAAGGAGTCGTGCCATCATCTCCATGCCACTTATCACTACAGGACAAAGTCTACAAATACCAATAACAGGTACAACTCCTCCTCCAGTGAGGATTCTAACACTCTTAGCTAAGGGTGTGATGGGAATGCTGTGTCTTGTGGCAAAACTAGTGGCTATAAATGAATGCGTGGCTCCATTATCAAATAATATAATAGCAGAAAAAGATGCAACTAAAACCATACTTGCTATGACCTCTGCCTCGGTCTCTACATTCTCAACAGCTAGAGAGAATACCGTTCCATGGTTCTGTCCTGGGCCTTGAGCTCTGGCCTTGTGGTACTGAGCTGTCTGTGGTGGTAATGGTGGACGAGGTGCTGGTGCTGTGGGCTTCTGGGCCTGATGTGCATGAACTAGAGCCTGCTGCTCAGGACAATCTCTGGCCAAGTGCTGTCCTGATCCACATCTCATACATAAACCCAAACAAAGTCGACAGTCCTCTCTGATATGACCTTGCTTTCCACAATAGTGGCAAGTGGGCTTCTGGTAGGGAGTAGTCCTCTGCTGGTACTGTCCTATGGTCCTCCTGATTGGTCCACCTTGAGTAGCTCGGGCTGGTGTAACTGCTGGTGTATAACGTCTCGATGTCTGCTGCTGTTCCTTGCGAAGCATCTCCTGAGCACGAGCTTCTTCCAAGACAGCTGAATGGGAGACTTGAGACTGGGTAGTCGTATAAGACTTGATCTCTGGTGCAAGCCCCTGGTAAAATCTCCTCGCCTTCTCTAACTCTGTCGGAATCAATCCCGCACCAAATCGACTCAGGCGATTGAACTCTGAGTCATACTCATCAACTGTCATATTCCCTTGCTTCAGATGAAGGAACTGGTCATAGAGACCATCTCAAACATGAATAGGGAAGAACCTCTCATAAAACGCATCATAGAACTGCTTCCAGGTGATCTAAGTGCCTAATCGTCTCTCTTTTGCCTTCCACCAGTGGTGAGCATTGTCTTCTAACAGTAGGTCCACTGCTGTCATCCAATCTCGAGCTGGCAACTGGGATGCCTTCAGTAGCTTCTCTGTACTAATAAGCCACTGTGACATCTCTAATGGCTTCTCTGTTCCTCTAAAGTCCTTGGGGTTCATATCTGTGAAATTCTTGATAGAGCCTTCATAAGGATGCAGAGCCGGTGCTGGTGCTGGAGGTGGTGTTGGAGGTCTAGCCAATGCTGCCATTATCGTCTGTCTCATCAGCTCAGTCTGCTGCCACTGAGCCTGCATCATGGCATACATAAACTGAGAAATAGGGCTCCCATCAGTTGGTGGTGGAGGCATCTGAGGTCCCGACTGTGGAGGAAAGTGCTGAGGGAATGGTGGTGGTGGAGGCAATGGTACATTCCCTTCCGGTGGCATGGTAGTGGTCTGCCTAGCCTGGCTGCCTGGGGGTGCTGCGATCTCCGGGCACTCCGTCGTCGGTGTCGTAGTAGGCTGCGACTGTCCTGGCTGGTATGGTGTCGCTGGAGTCATGGAAGGATTCTGTCCCTCCGGAGTAGCCTCTTCACCAGATATGAGGGCCAAGGCGGAAGTGCGTCCGCTTCTTAAATGCATACTGTTGGCACGAGGAAGATAAGTTGATATTAGGAAAGATTAGATATGAGGTAAATCAAATAATCAAGGAAGTTTCAAAAAGGAGTAGAAGTCAAGAGGTAGTAGTAGTTCTGAATGAGATATTCATATTCCTATATGAAGGCTTATTGGACACAGTCATGTAACCCAACAATATTAACGTTGACCTGCATGGGCCACCACAAAAACATGTAACACCCCAGTCCCAAAATACGTAGGACCAAGTACTTAAACATGCCAGCTGCACATATACAAAAATACTCCAATATGTGAAATCCTCATATATACACATAAGCTGTAAATAAAACAATCACAGGCCAGAATAATATAATCTAATCTCATCACAGCTCAACACAGAAGATAATAGAGTCCAGATAAATGAATAAGAGTATCAAAAGATAGCCGGCGAACATGCTCACTCCAAACAGCTATGAAAATAGTCTCACAAGATCAGAGTCCAACCTACGCAAAAAGAAAGAAAAAGAGATGTAAAATAAAGTCTATAACTGTCTCAGATAAGAAATAGACTAGAAGTCAAAAGGAACTGCCTCGTCATCAATGTAGGATAGCTCCAACGCCGCTCCATACTCCTGTAGATAATCGTCTAACCCTGGAGAGATAACCAGGTCCTCAGAGGACATAGCAAGATACAAAAAACACCATGACATATAAACTGTGATAATATAATAAGAGAAAAAGATATGCATGCAATCGATTTCCTGACCATTCTACTGTGAATATGCAGTTGAGATACAATCCTCCGACGCATGAGCCCTGGCTGAATATAGGATCCGGTATAGTCCCCTTTTGGGCACCAGTGACCAAGCGCATGACGTTCCAAGAACGACAGTGGCAAACCTGAGAGGCTAAACATACCAGTATCTCTAGCGGAGCTTCCTGGTTACAAGAAAAGTGCAATTGAAGCTCATACGTCAGGTATTGTTCTCCTCATCCAATGTCTAGTATCATCATCTCCATGACTAACATGTACCTCTAGTAACCGCCAAGTCTTCTATCATGCAATTCTATTGGCAGTTACTCCTATCCTTCGTACGCTCCATACGTATCGGTGGCCAGCCGACTACGCGGATACGTGTTCTACATGTGACTCACATCATATGATACAACAAGTGTCAAGGCCGTATGAAATATACCAATACCTCAACATCAATGGGTGGTCACTAGACTGAGTCATTGCAAGAGAAATAAATAAAGCGAGAAAAACGACCAATAGAGTCGCTTGCACCCAAGTGTGACTTGGACGCATAGTTTTAAATATCGAGAAATAGGAAATGCTAAAAATAACAACTAAAAATAAGAAATATAATAATCACAGAGTAAGGTGGCAAGGTATCTTGCCTGATGGTGCAAAGTGGCAAGTCCAGGTAATCACAATGTCAGCTAAGAAACGTCACAATCTTCAAACAACTTCGGACGCTGAAACAAACATCAAAAATACACTCGGTGTAAAAGATATACCTAGAAAATGCCTGTCCAAAAGTCTAATTCTGGCACAGGAGCAAAATCGTAATTTCGGGTCAAAACGATGTCCGTCGCTGGATCCGCATTGCACCGAAATGCGTGCCAAAGTCTATGGTCCCTAAAGTCATCAACCTACATGTCTACGGATTCAGTTTGAGTAGAGGAACTCAACGGTATGTCCAGTTTTGGATTCCGATGAGCCGTGTACATAATCGCCCGTTTGAGTGGGTCGCGGGCCCGCCAAAAAGGGATTCTGATTCGACCTTCTCAGAATCGAACCAAACTTGGCACACAGGGCCAAAATTTCGATCCGGACCGGTTGGCGCAAGTTTCGTCTCGAATCGACGACTGTACACGAAATTAGGAGAAAGTTTGCAAAATGCCAATACGGGGGTATCTCGACGGATATTGACTGATTTCGTCGCGCACACACAACGAAACTGAGTTCCGTCAGTTCCCACACGTCGGCAACGTCCATACACGCCTTTCAATGCATATAGCGTTCGACCACGTCGTCCGATTTGTCGGGGCGTACGCCATATCGAACAAAATTCAGAAAATTAATATAATTTAACAAAGGTTTTTCCTCAACTTCAATATCGATCTACTTTTTACACGCTAATCTAAACGACAATCCAGAAGATGCATTGCGATCTCGGTTATGTTGTCTTTTATTGTTTTTAATTAGTTCCTACAGTACTTTACTGCACAGCAAGAAAATTGGCCGACAAGTTATCGTTTTAAAACAGTTTTTAGTATTATAGAAAATAGATTTTTTTTTTCAACTTCGTCTCGATTTTTCGAGCAAGTCGATAGGTTGTTTTCAAAATCCACCTAGAGGATCTCGAAGAGGGTCAAGTCTACTTTCCAGAAAATCTTACGGATCAAAAATCGGTGCTACGAGTAAAAAGTTACGTCGTGGGGAAGTAGGGTACATTGTGTAGAAAAAATGCTCCGTGGGTGACGCGGGGCTGGCTTCCGATGCTCTGTTCGTCACGCACAAAGCTCCGTCGCTGGTGAAACGAATTCGTAGGCGAAGAGGGTATGATCAGCCTCAACTTTCATTTTGGAAGATTAGGGGTTTGAGGCTTGTGGAAAAAGTTACATATATAACAAGTTGTGACAAAAAGCTAATACTAATGGGTTTAGGAATTAGGAATCCACGGGTTCGAGTTTTGCTCGGGTGAGTGGCTGTACGCAGCAAGGAAATGGGGGTGTGGGACCCGCCCACATGGAGTGGGGGGTTTAGTTGTTATTAATATTTTTCTCTTTTCTTTTCCTTTCTTCATACTGTGGTCGGTCCCCCACTTGGGCCGACCACCACTGCATCTTTTTTTTACCACTCTCTCTCTCTCTCTCTCTCTCTCTCTCTCTCTCTCTCTCTATATATATATATATATATATATATATATATATAATCCCAAAAAATTCCTATAAATTGTAATTGAGTAACAAAAATCTTTATAATAATTGTAGACTATATTTAGTAGCACTTAAAATATCAAGCACACAATCACACATATTATATATATATATATATATATATATATATATATATATATATATATATTTTATATATATATATATATATATATATATATATATATATAAAAAAAATAAAAAAAAAAAATATATTATATATATATATATATATATATATATATATATATATATATATATATATATATATATATATAAATACACCCATATATACGAACTAACTCTTTAATGCTAAATAATATATATAAAAAAGTTTAAATCACTAAAATAATTAGAAAATCTTGGGGGGTTTACAGATAGGTTCTGCAGCTTTTTCCTCCATTTCTATTGGGATTACTTCCAGATACGCATCTAGAACAGCAGCATTGTCAGGTATGTCTGATTATACCCTGACTGGCTCTTCAACATTCCCTTCCTTGGGCCATCTTAGACTACCTATCAGATTGTAGCCATGGGCGAAGGAGCGGATAGAAGCGTAAAAGCGAGCATACGTATGAAGTATACGTAGCTTGGTGGTGCTTGTAGCAGTCAATATTCGAAATTTAGCACCGGTACAGGCAGTGCTAAAATATCTCCAACCTCTTGCACCATCAATCAGCTTCCCATAATGACGGAAACTGGTGGAAGGATTGCCAACATGAAGTTGGTCATATCCGAACTGGCGAGCGAACCGGCTTGGTAGATATGGTTCGAACGCACAGCTATCTTCATTTCTGTACATCAGATGGGAGGGTCAGATGCACTGTAGCTATCTGAAAACTGGCGCTGACAATAAAGTTCTTCCTTCAACTTTATCTTCAAATTGTACGTCAAAGCAGTCGGCTGGAACTGGTGGCCGGGTACAGAAAAAGTTCCAACCATAAGAATAATTCAATATTGCTCTGGTATCTGCCACTGTCGTGGCAGTCCATGTGGCTTTGCTGAACTTCTGGAGGAAGACCTCAGCATCATCTCCAGGGCCTGGTGGCAACAAATTGCAGTTGTGATGCAATAGCCAGCCCATAAGGTAAGTGTAGGGCATTTTTACCCTAGGAATACGTTCCGGTGAGGAGCATTTTTGATTAGTTCCTCACCAAAAGTCCTCAAACCTGCATTTATTCGGCACACCATTGCCGATAGCAGGTTGATTCTGATTTTGAACACCAAACGTACCGCTGGCCATAGCACGTTTTGGTGGATCCTATCAACTGTACCGGTCCCCGGTATAACCCATCTCCTCAACCATAAAGAAAGAAAGCTTGCCAGCAAGGCTTTCTTAGAGATCTTCTGGCTGCCATATCTGAGGAAACTCATGGCTTTGGTTCCTGCAGAGAACTCTCCAGTCTTGGTGGACAAATATTTGTTCGGAAATTTGTAGCCAACCATCATATCCCATATTTTATCAGCAGGGATTGTTGAACCAGTGTTGATGGTTGGAGCCTTGATCTCCTGAAATCTTTCTTTATCATCTTTGGATATCTTATCCTTGTGGTAAAAGAGATATGTTGTCCAATTGTTGATGTACGCCAAATGAGATCCACTTTTATGCATAGTAGTACAAATCATGTAATGGCACATCAACTCTTCATATACCTCAACCAATTGAGAATTTTTCTCCCTTATTTCTGCTAGTTCTCGGTTGGAGGGAACATACTCTTCATATGGGGTTTCCTCCATTGGCAGCTTAGAGATGAATTGCATCTCGTGGAGTGCGAGACCCATTTCACCTTTTAGGGTCGCAAAAGTTCCTTTTAAACTAATATATATCTCCATCAGAGCTATGAACAAATTACTGTTCGGTGGTATACCCTGACTAGTGGAGGCCACTGCTTCATACAGACCGATGTCGTTTAGCTTCGTATGGAAGTTCCTCATAATCCAAACACTAATCTGAATCCAGTTCTGGTTAAAAGGAGTTCGCCACCCTGGTAGCCTGGGGTTAGCCTGAGGATATAATACTGCAGCCCTTATGAACTTATTAATGAACATTTGGGTCTGCACTGGCTGAATCAGAGCGGAATCCTCACTCGGAGTGAATCCGGGCAAGAGACCGGAGAAGGGGACAACACCACCACTGGGAGTACTAGTGTGGTAGCCCATGTCATTTGCTCTCTCTCTCTCTCTCTCTTGAAAATGATCCTTCCTGGCCTACCATGACTGCTGGGAGTCAGGTTTCATAGCATCTTCCGGGGATGGGTGGCATGGATAAATGCATACAAGGGATAATCTCTATCCATGTCGGGGAGGTACATTGCTCTATCTCCAAACTTCAACACCCAAGCCTCCTTCTTGGGGTGTGTTTGTAATTTGAAGTCTATCGTATTCCCGAATAAGAAAGCGGGCTTTACAAATTGTTGGCCATCCAGCGATGTTAACACTTCTCCATTTATCATGGACAACAACATTCTATCCCCTTGAGCAGCTACCAGCTGTGCTCTCTCTGCAGGATATTCCGGATTCGACTGGAGAATTCCACATGAGACAGGTTCTCCAAATAATTTGAGCCCACCATACCAGATGATGAGCCAAATATTTCTGCAAGTGGGTGAATTTGCAAATCCACTGCCAAAAGAAAAAAATTAAGTTAGTGAAAATCTAATTTGAAACTTTACGCAGATGATTTGGTCTGAGTTTTACGCATAAAGATAAAAGACTCTGACTATGCAAACTTTACGCTAATTAAAGTTGATAAAAACTTTTAGTGTAAAAATTCTTTGTTTTACACAAAGTCTTTTACTTGTGAATTTTACGCTGGCACATATTGATGTGAGCGTATTGAGAACTTTATACTGGCACGTGTTGACGTGAGCGTATTTACGCTAGCATGTGTTGACATGAGCGTATTTCAATATTTACGCTAGCGTGTGTTGACATAAGCGTATTTTAATTTTTACGCTGGCACATGTTGATGTGAGCGTATTATAAATTTTACGCTGGCATGTGTTGACATGAGCGTATTTTAATTTTTACGCTGGCACGTGTTGACGTGAGCGTACTTGAATTTTTACGCTGGTATGTGTTGACATGAGCGTATTTTAATTTTTACGCTGGCACGTGTTGACGTGAGCGTATTCTAATTTTTATGCTGGCACATGTTGATGTGAGCGCATTTTAAAATTTACGCTGACACGTATAAACGTGGGCGTATGTTCTTAATTTTACGCTGACACGTATAACATGGGCGTATTTAATTATCTCATTTTCTACGCTGACAAGCATAACGTGGGCGTGAAGTGAAAAGCTCGGGTCTTCTTCTCCGACGAACTCGCGGCCGAAGTTAAGTACTTTATCCTTCATTGCCGGAGCCACGGCGGGGTTACTCTGTTGGGGCGTCGTTGATGATGGGACGGGGGTTTTTGCGCGGTCGGCCGACGATGAATCAGCGGGCTTCTTGTCCTTGCTGGCGGCGGTCTTGCTCTTGGGGGCCATCGGATCGAAGCAAGAGTATGAAGGAGGAAGAAGAGTAAAGAGAGATCGGGATTACGAAAGACAAGTAAAGTTTTATCTCTATTCGAAGAGCTCTAATTATAGAGATTTTTGAATCGGTTCAAATTCCCGAATTCTATGCTGACTATTGGATATCCTGACTTTTACGCGGATGACCGTTGGATATCCCGAATTCTACGGTGACTGTTGAAATCTCGAATTTTACGCTTCTGTTCAAAGTATTTCAAAATTTGAAAATAATTTGAAAACTTTGAAGGGGGTCTTGTAGGAGCGTAAAAAGTTCTCCATGGACTAAGTCAAAGAAGTTGAGAACTGTACACAAATCGAACAGAATAAAACTCTACGCGAGCTACTTTACGCAAGAGCTGTCCACTGAACTTTACGCCCGGGACAGGCTGTAAGGCTGTATTTATTGAGCGTGATTTTTGATCTGACAACAGAATTTTCTGACATGAACAGTTGTCACGACCCGTACCCTAGAGTAAGGGCACGAGAAGTGGGTACGTCCCGCATACGGCGCAGTGTCGACGGTAGAACGTTGTCCTAGGTCACAACATCTAACAATATAATGCTAAGCAGTTATACTCCCCGAATGAGGGTGACATAGCAGAATGTAAACCCAATCACAACTAAGGAAGAAGAAGCACGATATGATATAGAACTCAAATAAAATACAGATGATCAGAAAAGTCTAAGTGTCTAAGATAACATCTCAGCAACATCCAGAAATACAAGTCTCAACTACAGAGTATGAAAGAATATATACAATCCAGATCTCAAATGACAGAAATAGTAAAACCTAGACTAAACTAGTCCCAAGACAACATAAGTAAGATAAAGCCTAACTAAACTAGTCTAGGCAGTAGGGGTAATGTCATCAGCTAGAGCTGGGTCCTCCTGAGAATACAGCTCACAAGTGTCGTCTAGGGCTGTACCATAGAAGGTATCCACACAGGCCTCCTCCGCGTCCTCTGTAATATTTTCAACAGGTCCAGTCAGGACAGAGCGAGCACAATACATCTCAACAGTTCAAAGCAGGTTAGAAAATATAATCATACAGTAAAGTAAGATACAGGAACCGAAAGAAAGTACATAATGTAAACAGAGAGAGAACTGTAATAGAAATATCTACTATAAGTAGAGAACTAACAGTGGCTAGTGAGTCAGAGTACAATATAAACATGTGAATGGCATAGAAGATTCTGATGAGACACTACGGAGGTGATCAGATGAGATACTACTTGGGTATTATTCACATGTCTACTTCTACTCCCCCGTACCCCCAATCAATACACAAGGATCCAGTCAGGTTATGTTATGATCCATGCAATGGCCCACAAGGGGTGATACATTGTAGGCCCAAAAATGGGTGATTCTAGGAATGCCCATAAATGGGTGATTCAAGGAAGACTCTGTGATCATGAGAGTACATGTCACAAGTGATCAATGAACCATGAAGCATAGTGATACACAATGTAAGTGAAACGCACAGAACATGTAGTATCCGATGCTCCCTGAGGGGATAACATCTCAAGAAGGGATCCATATAGTACTAATCCGTGTGACCAACGTGACAGTATCAAGTAAAGTAATTTAAAGCATAAGAATAATTCTAAACAGGATATAAAATGATCAGAGAATGTACTCGCCTGCTATCTGAATGTCCGAGAGAAATGTACTGTCCGAGGAGAGGTGTCTGGCTCCTAATCAGAACAGCACAAGTCACAACAAGTCTAAAATGATAACAAGATGCAATTCAATGCATTCTAAATGAATCTAGGTCAATCTAGGCCAAAGTCAACTCTTGGTCAACTCTGGGCAACTCTAAAAGTCAAACTAGGTCAACTATGGTCAAACTAGGTCTAACAAGTCTAAATTAGGTCAAACAAGTTATTCTCGGTCTAAACAAGCCCACAAGACCATACAAGCCTAAACCAAGCCTATCAAGTCTATACTAGTCTAATCAAGGCTAAACTAGCCTATACTAGTCTACCAAGTCCATACAACCTATACAAACTGTCTAAGTCATTACACATTACCTATAGGCACACATTACTTAGCATATATATATATCTACATATATAAGCATACATTTACATACCTAATAGGCCTATACATACTTTCATGCATCCATTCATCCATGTCATTCTATACATATATTTACATACTCATAAAGAAACAGGTATATCACATATAGCTTATACACAATGAAATTCCTATACACTCTACACTACCATTCACACAGTTACATTAAGTTAGACTTATATATATAGCTATAGGCATGTGTTAGTATTTAAAGGAGAACATGTGTATATGCTTGCATATGTGTAAGTGACTGAAAACATGTGTTTGTGTGTGAAGACATGAGAAGGTGTATATGTGAGTGTTTAGTGATATACACTTGTGTGTGTGTGTATGGCATAAACCTGAAAACAGTGAAGGTTATATGCAAATGTGTGTGTAAACTGTAAGTAGGGGCATGGTAAAACCTGTGTGTGTGTCAACTGTTATGAGAGCGGTGTGGTGTACATGGAGAAACTAGTGAATAGGAAAAAAATGGAAATCAGTGAAGTGTACAAAACAGTGATGAATCTCAGGTTTTGAAAACAGTCCAACCCACATTCAAATCCCATTTTCGAAATCAATACTCAACCAATCCACCCCAAAATTGACATATAGCTTGAACACTTATAGGTAAACAACATTAGGGTATTAAACCAATAATTAACAGCATCTAAGTGGGTTAAATTTGTTATCAAAGTTCAATTTAGAAATATGAAAAATACAGGAAACTTAACTTGGTTTCAGAAATCAGGGTAAATACAATATATCAATCAAAAACATGTTATCATGCCAAATCATTGGTTGGTAATGATAAACCAACATGTGTTCGTGTCCCAGAGTCAAATTTGTGTCCACCACAATGACACAAACGTATCCAAATCGATATAACCCAAAAACAGCACACATACACAGACACAAAACAACACAGTGTCGTGCACGTTTTCCAGAGTCTAGGATACGACACGACACGAATCAAACCTCGTGCTCGTGTCCCAATGTTCGCCCAACATAGGGCTACTTGCCCACCACCCTGATTTGGGTCTACGTGTCCTCGTGTCGTGTCAAAATTCCCCACAACAGAGAGGAAAACCGACTGAACGAAACAATGCAATAACCAGTGTTCGGCTTCGTGCGTGTCCGACACGACACGAGAGGTCCTAAAACTTGACACACGTGGTGTCAGTCAATGTCCCATCGCGTGTGTCAAAACTCTCGTGTCCAAGTGTCGTATCCACTGAGAAATAGCACCCAAGTAGCAGGACACTGCTCACGGGCTGAACGTACGTGTCCACGTGTCCAAACCGACACGATACGACACTAAAACCAACTCAGTCGATTGGAAAACATCAAACCACATCTAGATCTAGGTTTCTATTCAAACACTTTTAGAAAATAGCACAGAAAAGTTCTTTGAGACATTTAATCAAACACCTACACTAGTCTACTGATACGTGTCCGATTTGGACACGAAATAAGTCCATCTTGACACGAAACCAATTCATATAGCTAGGGTACTCCTAGAGCTTTCCAAATATGCAAAGAAATCAGGGAAACTATAGGTTTAGGGATCATTTACCTATTGATGAGCTTTTCTAGAAAAACCCCTTTCTAGAACTTTTTCCTTTGATAGAAAACTCTACCAAATTGCTCTCCCACTGAAATTTCCTTCCATGGACAGAAAGTATAGATGAATTAGACCCTAATGCAACTTGTTTGGATTAAAAAGGAATTAAAATGGATTTTTTCGGAATTATTGAAGCTGGGAATTTACCTCTTTTTCTAAATGTGAACTTTCTAAAGGAGGCTAACCTAATGGAAGAGACTACTTATAGAAGGGAATCCCTAGGTGGGCTGGCCGGCCAAGTAAGGAAGTTAGGGTTAGGGTTCCATGGTATGGGCTATGGGCTTCTATGGGCTAAGTTGCTAATTAATGGTTTCAAAACCATAAGTCATGGCTTATGACTAAAAGCCTCTCTATTCTAACTTAAATTCTAAATGGCCTATTAGGAATTAACATAATGTTAGGTTAGGGTCACATGACCTAACCAAGTCACCACCACCAGGGTTAGCATCTAGGTTAGGCTCTAAAGTCAACACTAGTCAAAGTCTAGAATATCACTCAAATAAATTATACTAAAAATCACATAAATTCTAATAAATCTCAATAATTCACAATAATTCCAAATAAATCCCAAAAATTCAAAAATGATCAAAATACCCTCATACTAGAAATGTGGTAGTGACAACAGTGAACAAAAGTCGAGAGGATTTGATTTACACTAAACCCAATACTTGTTGTTTAGTGTGCAGATGGGCTACTTTACGCTCAATAAACTGCTTCTTTTACGCACGATAGCTATTTCGAGCTTTTACGCCCAAGGCTATTGTGTGCGTAAAGTTTATTTGAGCTAATTTTACGCTCAAGGCTATTTTCAGCCATTTTACGCGAGAAGCTTATTTTGGGCTATTTTACTCCCAGTCTGTTACTTTACGCAGGAAGTATATTTTGGGTCATTTTTACGCCTAAGTTTTCCTGGCTACATGAGAACGTGGTTTGCTTATGTGGCTTTCATGCCATACTTATCGAGGAACGTGTGTACGTGCTCTCCCCATTTTGTTGAAGTAGTGGGACACGTGTCAGCATGCGTAGAGATCAAAACTCTACATGGGACACGTGTCAATGTGCGTAGAGGATGATTCACATCGTGCGTGACAGTTACTCGCATAGAGACCCGATTTTATTGCTTTTTATGCATAAAGGGTCTAGTCTATAAATAGACTTATTTTCAACACAAACAACATCAAGAGAGATCAATAGAGATACAGGAGAGAAAATTTTGAGAAAACTCATACTTTCAGAGTAATATTCCCAGAAGCATTTATTCAACTTTTTCTCAAGAACAGGGTGAAGCAAAGCAGGAAAGCATTCGACTGTGCCATCAGTGCCGTTGCTCAATACCTTTCTGGTGACGTAGTTCTTTCGATTGTTCGTCTTCTTCAAGCAGTTTTCTTCATCATCATCGTATGGTCCAAGAAACAAAGTGATCGCTCTCAGATCAGACTTCCATAGCAATACTTCCCAAAAACAATTTGTACTTTTGTACTTTTTCTCGTTTTCTTTCAAAAGCTAATTTTTAGGCATTTTGTTAAGTGAAACATGGACGTACCTACTTCTCGTGCCCCTACACTGGGTACGAGTCATGATAATACCAATCCGTGTTAACAATGTGTCAGCATCAAGTAAAGTAGTCTAGAGTAGGCAATATAGATACTATCATGAATGAACTAACAGAGAATGTACACGTCTGATACCTTGAGCAACCGATGTGTACAGATGTCCGAACTAGAGTCACAAGTCCTATTTAGAGAAATATAAGTTATAATATGTTCAATATATAATAATTGAAGTATACGATGTAATCTATATGATACGATGCGTCCGAGGGATTTTCGAGGCACAGAGGGGATCTTATATGCTAACGATTGGATCGAGCATATCGAGGAGATATTTCGGCTGGCGGAGATACCAGCCCGACTTCAGATTGAGGCAGCAGGAAGCTAGATGCAGGACCTGGCTCGCACCTGGTATCAGACGGACCCCAGAGTGGGCACTGAGGGATAGACTTGGGGAGCTTTCAAGAAGCTCTTCAAGGAGAAGTTCTTTCCAGATATAGCTCTTGGCGCCTTAGAGACGCAGTTTGAGAGTCGGTTTAAGGGAGCCAAATAGTTGAGGAGTATGCTGGAGAGTTCTGACGTCTGGACAGATTCGTCGAGGGTTTCAGCGAGACGGCGAAGGCCAGGAGGTTCAGGAAACGATTGGTCAAGGAAGTCAAGTCCTTGACCAAGAGTGACAGGAGCACAACTTTTAAGGAGATACTGATAGGGGCCATGGCAGCAGAGGATGATCTTGAGTTGAAGCTTAAGAGAGGACGGGATACCCATGGAGCTAGCGGTAGCAGAGGCTTGGCCAAGAGGCCTCACTTTCAGCAGCAGTACCAGCAGAGGCCGTTCCAGCCACAGCAGTTCCAGGGACAGTGTCGTGCACCTTTCCAGCAAGTGTAGCGGCAGCCGAGACTTCAGCATTAGGGTCCGAGACAACAGCCTATTAGTTGTACTTTCTGCAAGAAGCTGGGTCATAGATGGAATGACTGCAGGAAGAGGCTTGGTAGATACCTACTCTGCGATTCAGCAGAGCACCAGTTGAGGAAGTGTCCCATATTTTTGGGACGAGCAGTTCAGGGAGTAGGAGCCAAGGCACCGGTAGGGCAGCCGAAGGAACCACTGCAGACTCAGCAGCAGAGGTTCATCCAGCACCAGCAACAGGATAAGGAAGGTCAGCATGGGCGAGCTTTCGCAATGGCAGCTGAGGACGCAGAGGCTATCGGAGAGCTGATTGCAGGTTCTGTTCTTCTCGACTCTATTCCAGTTTTTGCTTTGTTCGATTCTGGGGCTTCCTACATCTTTGTGTCTATATCTTTTTCTGTTAGACACCATCTTATTTCTGAGTCATTGCCTAGGACTTGCAAGATCACGATCGGGGGTGGCATCATCCTCGTTAGTAATATTTGTAAGGGTTAGAGAGTTGATTTGGGAGGCCGAGAACTGGATGTGAGTCTACTCGTGATGCCACTACCGAGCTACGATATCGTGTTCGATATGGATTGGTTAAGCATGCACCATGCCAGTATAGATTGCCGTCGGGATAGAGTTCTTTTCAGAGCGCCAGGAGAGCTAGAATTTGAGTTCACCTGACGGCAGACGGAGTAGAGCAGCGAAGTTTTTTGTTGAGTATCAGTTGAGGAACAGGTAGTGCCACACCCTTTGATAGCGAAGTTCATGGATGTCTTTTCGAAGGATTTGCTAGGACTACTACCGGAGACGTGGAGTTATCTATAGACTTAGTGCCCGGCGTAGAGCCGATATCCCCGTACGTCTTTAGGGTGAACAACAGTGAGTTGGTAGAGTTGAAGAAGCAAGTGGATGAGCTACAGGATAAGGACTTCATCAGATCGAGGTCTTCACCATAGGGTGTATCGGTACTCTTCGTACCGAAGAAGGACGAGTCGCTACGGATGTATATCAACTACAGGGCACTCAACAACCTTACGATCAAGAACAAGTACACACTGCCATGGATCGATGATCTCTTTGATCAGTTGAGCGAAGCTAGGGTATTCTCAAAGATTGATCTGAGGTCAGGCTACCATCAGGTGAAGGTGAAGAAGGAGGATATCTCGAAGACAGCATTCAGAACATGGTATGGCCAGTTTGAGTTCATGGTGATGCCGTTTGGGTTGACTAATGCCCCGGCGGTATTCTTTAACCTGATGAACAAGGTGTTCCACCAGTACTTGGACAAGTTCATGGTGGTGTTTATCGATGATATCTTGGTGTACTTAAAGACCGCTGTGGAGCATGAGGAGCACTTGAGAGTGGTTCTGGAGACTCTCAGGAGGAAGGAGCTTTATGGCAAGCTCTCGAAGTGTGAGTTCTTTCTGGACCGAGTTGATTTCTTGGGTCATATTGTGACTGAAGATGGGATCTCAATTGACCCGAAGAATATCACGGTAGTTGAGGCTTGGGCAGCACCAAGTTCAGCCACAGAGATCAAGAGTTTCTTAGGATTGGCAGGCTACTACAGGAGGTTCGTATAGGATTTTTTCCAGGTTGCAAAGCTGTTGACTAGGCTGGCCCGGAATGACGCAGATTTTGTCTGGTCGGAGGAGTGTCAGGTCACTTTCAATGAGTTGAAGAAGCGGCTGACAACAGCTCTGATTTGGACATTGCCATCAGGATCAGGAGGGTTCACTATCTACAGTGACGCCTCGGGGAAGGGTTTGGGTTGTGTGTTGCAGCAGCATGGGAAGGTGATTGCCTATGCTTCCATGAAGTTACGCCCCCATGAGAAAAACTACCCTACCTACGACTTAGAGTTGGTGGCAGTCATCTTTGCTCTGAAGTTGTGGAAATACTATTTATATGGATAGCTGGTGGAGATCTTTACAGATAATAAGAGCTTGAATTATATGTTTACACAGAAGGAGCTCAACATGAGGCAGCGCAAATAGTTGGAGTTGATGAAGGACTTCGACATTTCCTTACAGTATCACCCAGGAAAGGCCAACGTAGTTGCCGATACCTTGAGTAGGTATCCGACAGCCATATGGTTGACAGTAGATCGTCACTTGTTAGCTGATTTGGTGAGCCTAGGGATTAAGGTGATTGTGCCAGGAGTTGAGATGTAGATGTGGGGCCTTTAAATTCAGTCGAACTTGATGTAGAGGATCAAGTCGACTCAGTTCGACGATGTTGCTTTGCAGTGTATCCAATAGCAGGTTCGAGAAGGACTGGTAGATGATGAGTTTGTTTTTGTAGAGGATGGCGAATTGAGGCACGATTCCAGACTGTGTATGCCCATCAAAGAGTTTCAGGAGCAGGTCATGTGGGAGGCCCACCGTTCTCAATACTCTATGCATCTAGGTGCCAACAAGATGTATAGGGATCTGAGGAAGCATGTTTGCTGGTATGGGATGAAGTGGGAGGTAGCTCGCTTCGTAGCCAGATATTTGGTCTGTCAGCAGGTAAAGACAGAGAGGCAGAGGCCATGAGGTTTATTGCAGCCATTGCCCATTCCGAAGTAGAAGTGGGACCACATCAGATGGACTTTGTTTCGGGATTGTCGCGTACACCCGGAGGAAAAGACGCAATTTGGGTCATCGTAGACTGTTTCACTTAACAAAATGCCTGGAAATCGGATTTAGAAAATAAAACGAGAAAAAGTACAAGAAGTACAAATTTGATTCTGGGAAGTATTGCTATGGAAGTCTGATATGTAAATAATCACTTTGTTCCTTGGACCATACGATGATGATGAAGATCACTGCTATAGGATGAACAATTGGAAGAACTAAGTCACCAGAAAGGTATCGACGCACTTGGGCATTGATGGCGAGGCCGAATGCTTTCCTGCTTTGCTTCACTCTGTTCTAGAAGAAAAGTTGAAGAAGAATGCTTCGAAAATCAAAGTCTCTGGGCTCTGATCTCTATTCTCTCCTTTCTCCCCCTGTCTGTGTGTATGAGAAAAATCAGTCTATTTATAGACTTGGGCTCTTGTGCGTAAAACCTCAGCAAAAGTTCCGTCTTTACGCTAACAACTGCCATCCATGATTGGAGTTATCCTCTGCATACGTTGACATGTGTCCTATCATTTCAGTAAGAATAGGATGCACGTACACACGTTCTTCGAGATATGTGGCATGAAGGCCATGTAGGCAAACCACGTTCTGAATTGGGATAGGGCGTAAAAATAACCCAAATATACCCTGAGTGTAAAGTAGTAGACTAGGCGTACAATAGCCCTGATGTAGACTTCCCGCGTAAAGTGGTTGTTAAATAACCTTGAGCGTAAAAGTAGCCCAAATAAACCTTACGCACACGTCAACCTTTGAGCGTAAAAACTCGTATAGTCTCCGTGCGTAAAAGAAGCCATATTATGAGCGTAAGATAGCTCAGTCCACATACTAAACGACAAATTGGTCTCTGTGTAAAACAAATCCCTTTGATTCCTGTGATATATGCCATCATTAAATCTTCTTGTCAGACTTTGCATTAAATGCAAGACTTGACAGCTTTGTTTGTAGAAGCATGGAAAATCTCATAACAATGATCTATGCGGCTCAGAACAGGAGAACCCCATGCGGCTCATATAAGAGCAGTCCCATGCGGTTCAGAGAGACTCTTAGTCTCATGCGTCTCGGACAGTAGAGTCCATACGGCTTACATAGGGACAGTCTTGCGGTTCAAAGAGTCCTCCAGCCGCATGTGGTTCAAAAGTACATGCGGCTCACGGAGATATGCGGCTCATTGCCATGTGTACCCACGAAGACCCCTTTACACAGCTGGCCCTCGAGCAGTCTGCCTATTTAATGCTCCATCATGATTTGACAGCTGACGGCTCTGACATAAAGTATCATAATAGCCCTGCCATAATGACAGACTCTTGGGAAATATAAGAAAATCTCTGACGCGATCCGAGATTGACACGTGGCTACTCCATGCGGCACCAGTGAAGAACAGCTTCATGCGGCTGGCAAGGACCGTCTTCCTGCGGCTCACCAAAAAGCCATTCCATGCGGCTCGCAGTTACTACACTTATGCGGTTCACCAAGGAACCATCTCATGCGGCTCGCAGTTACTACACTTATGCGGTTCACCAAGGAACCATCTCATGTGGCTCGCGATTACTACACTTATGCAGCTCACCAAGCGGTTCGCAAATACTATACCTATGCGGTTAACCTAGACGCTGTCTCATGCGGTTCATGGATGTCATGCGGCTTTAGCAGAGTCTATCATCAAGACACGTGGCAGAGATTCAATGACAGCTGGCAGCAAAGATGATTATGAGATGCAAAGATTTACCAGATCCCAATGACCATATCCTCATAATTAATGGGAATGGGATCAGGTCATATCATTCATAATCAAGCCAATTGGACACGTGGTGGGAGATCCAAGCTACACAATCAATCATGAAGATTTAAAGCAATCAACATTAATTATTCGCAGGATTCAATATTATCTCCATTTATGGCCAGATCCTTCACGCCAAAAACGAATGGTCCAGATTGGTTATACATCAGGCCGTCGCTACTTTGAGAATGGATAATCATCCAAACCCTAATGATGCCCCCACTATTATAAATAGCAAGGTGCCATTCCCTTGTAAAAATAGACACGATCAGAAGGAGAGAGACAAAAAGAGCTTCCCTCCCTAATAACCAGAGAGAAGATACACAAAGAAAGAGAGAAGTCAGAAGAGCAACAGAGGAGCCAGAAGAACATCTCTTCAGCAACGCCAACCATCTTCTCACAGGAGCCAAGGCTGCATACCGGTCGTCCAAGGAGTAAGGCAGGGCTGCCATCGCCTTCCCGAGCCTCTATCGTCACCCCCCAGAATCTAAAATAAACAATTGTACTTAGACTGCTGTACCTAGGTTTTCGTCCCTAGGCTTTCTTTGTACGAGCGAGTTTGTATTGTGAGTCTAAGTTTAGTCCTCCCATAAAACTGTTCTGTACTTTTACAATCAATAGCAAACACGATGGCGACTCTGTTGTGGACTAACTTCTCCACGACTGAGGAGTTGGTGACGCAATCGGATGCAGCCAAGCTTGGCTCCACGCAACAAAAGATGGTCGTCCGCTTCGACCAACAGGCGTTTGAAGAGATGCTCTCCGAAGGAAGCGCTGGCCCGGTCCAGAAGCGCACCCGCACGACAAAGGCTCGCAGAGAGTGGAGGCCAAAGTCATTTGCTCCTCCCCAAGCCCTCGACGGGATACCCTCTGTTGCTCAAGACGGCGAGAAGGACCCTTCTGCGGCCCCATTTCCGACCGTAGACAACTCTGCTGTCCCCAAGTCCGGCAGAAGAAAGTACTATGATGCTGGACTTGCAGGGGCAAAGAGGAACTCTACGCGAACCGAGCCGCATAGGGGTGCTAGCCGCATGGAAAAAGCTCATGCGGCCACATCCGCTAGCTGCATGAAGAAAAATCATGCGGTCACATCTGTCAGCCGCATAACTTATGCGGCTACAGCGGCTATGGAAGTCAACCGCTTGCAGAAAACCCATGCGGCCACAATTGCCAACCGCATGCGGCCAGCCTGCACGGTCGTGACTCCTAACCGCTCAAAAATAACTCATCCAACAGCAGAAGACGACCGCATGCAGACAGCCTGCACGGTACCCAAATCTAGCCGCATAACATCCGTTCTACGCTTCTCTCGATCAGTCTTCGACCGTCTCTCATGCGGTCCTGACCCTGATGGTTCTCTGGAGGATAAGCCAGATTCTGTGGTATCCAACCTGGACTCCTCCTATTACGCACCCACAAGTGCTAAAAGGAGGAAGTCTAGGGCAGCGCGGGCTTATCAGGCTCAGTCAGCTGTCCCAACCTCTGACTATCGGGGCGTCCCGTTGACTATCACACGGGCCTCGGATGGGAAGTTGTATACAACCGCTCAAGTCCAGCCCCCGGCGACAAACGGACAGAGTGGTTCCTCTGACCTGCGGGAGGCGATCCTCCACAAACGCAAGGAAAGAGGAGGAGTGTCGGCATGCAAAGAGTCCTCGCTTGGACATCGCTGCAACCAAATCATCGTCAACTGCTGTTGCGACAACGCAGTAGTGACGGAAGATCGACCATCCGTCTTCTAAAGACTACAGCATCCGAGCTCAGAAGATGAGGCACCTCCTGTAGTTTCCTGCAATTCTGCTCAGAAGGTCCCCGTCGAAAGGAAGGGGAAAAAGACAAGCATCTCCAGTCCCAAGATATCAACCACTACAGCTAAGAAACTGTCGTCTAAACGGTTGTCTTTCATCGGAGTATTCCAACACACCCGTTCAAAGACAAAATCTGCTGCAGTGGGAAATTCATCATCCACATCATTGGGGGTTGGGGGAGCACTCCTCCGAACATCCACAACAATCCGGTATTTCAAGAAGACGAGCCCGGGGAAACAACTCTTCCATCAGGTACGACAGGCACCGATGTCCCCGAAGACACCCATGACTCTCAAGACGAAGTAAACTCTAAGGCTGGGGGTACTGCTCTCTCCGAGTCCAAACCAGAAGACAATATTCCCACATATCCTGACGACTTCTCGGTACAGGGGTACGATTCGGAGGGCACATCCTCCACCGCTCCTTCCATCACTCCTCATGTAAGGACGGTATTCATGACGGACAGCAATCAAGGTGGTTCCAGTGATCGCCAGTGCATTGACAGTCTCGAAGCTATATTACTTGCCTTAGTCAAATCTGTAGACGAGATTAAAGCGGCCCTTCCAACTTTGCAAGGAGGGACGCCTGGCCAAACAAGCGCGGGTCCCGCGGTCAATGCAGACTCGAATTCGGCGGCACCGAACCCGGGTAACAACCCTTCCGAAATAACAACCCCTACCGCGACAGATGAGGCCCGAGAAGTAAGGAGAGAGGTCCAGGAGCTCCGAGCCATGTTCCATGCCCGAAAAAATGCTCAAGATCTCAGAATACGGCAACCCTACCCTGCTGAATGGAGGGATGTTCCATTCCCGCCAAAATATAAGCCGTTCAATATCAACCCCTATGATGGCAAGTCCTCAGCAAGTCGGTACATCACTTACTTCGAGGTCACCACCGACCATCTGCCCCATGATGATGCTATCCTCACTCGATTATTCATTGGAGCATTAGAAGGAGTCGTCTTCGACTGGTATCGCAATCTGTCGGACAACTGTATCCACTCCTTCCCCGGTATCAAACGTCTGTTCTTGGAGAGGTTCTACGAAGTAGGGCAGGACGTCACCATGTCCACCCTCATGGACGTCGTCCAAGGGAAGAAGGAGTTAACAAGGAACTACATTGAGCGGTTCCGCCAAACCGCCATGAAGCTGCCCTCCGGAAATCCAGATTCCTCTTTGATTGAGATCTGCCAAAAGAGACTGCTTCCAACAATCAGCCTCTGGATGGGCGAAAGTCAATTCAAAGATTGGAAGGCCTTCATTATCAGCGCCACAAGCGCCGAAGAACGACTGAAGAAGGCTCGCCAACTAGGATTGCACATCTCGGAAGGAGAAAGCAAGGGCAAGCGTCCCAACAACGATAACGGGGGTAACCCCTCCAACAATCGGGACAGCAAGGGAAAGCAGGCTATGGTGGCCGATACAACACAAAAACCTGAGCCGAAGCCCGCAGACAAACAATGGCCATAAATCGATTACTCCTTCGAAGACAGTCACGTCATGTCCATCTTGGACATGCTCATACAAGGGGACAGAATCCAGCTTCCCCCACCAAGACGGGAACCGCGGCCGACAGAGATAGAGAATCCAAAATACTGCCATTATCATCGCTACGTTCATCATGCTACACACGATTGCTACCAGCTGAAACGGTACATCCAGAACCTCATCGATTCGAACGCTTTGGCCATCGATTTCGAAGAGGTAACCGTGGCGGCCAATATGGTGTCCGTACAATTCGGCAGTTTCCTTCCGACGGAGACTCAAGACGGGATGATCCCCGTCCCTATGGCGACAATGGAGATCACCAATCTTCCACCTTCCCGAGACCAGGCTGTCGGTCTAGTACCCCTCACCACATCACGAGGGGAGGTCATGTGGATCCATCCAGACTTGGTGTCAGAAGTGACTCGGTCCACACCATCTACCACCGACAAAAAGAAAAGTGGAAAAGTCAGGACCTGTCGCACAATCTCAGCAGACAAAGAGGAAGCTACAGCCGTCGTCACGCGGTCCGGAGCACAATCCCAACCTGTGGTTGACAACCCAGCCGAAAATTATCAACCCACTATAACTGATACTCTGGGACCGGCTCAGCCTTCGACGACCGACAAGCCTAGGCCGAAGGAGACTCGCTTCGACAAATCTCTCCGAAAAGACGCAGCCCAAGGGCTGGAGAGGCCCTACAACTTTGACATCTTAGCACAATTGGCTAACACTCCGGCCAAATTAGCACTGTATGAACTTCTAAGGCTCTCCAAGGACGTTCGTATTGTATTGAGCGAAGCACTCCAAAACGCCGATGCCTATCTGGCTCAATCCAACCTCACCGGGGAGGACTCACCTATGGATCTCCAGGACAGTGCCTGTACGGGAGCAATGCCCAACATCGTCTTCACTCCGCAGGACATGCTCATCAAAACCAACCTACATGATCGCCCGCTATACTACACAGGATACATCGGCGATGTGAAGGTGGATCGGATGCACATTGATCCTGGCTCTTCCATAAGCATCATCCCGAAGGGTCTGCTTCATCATCTCTGCATCCCAATGCATCGCCTGACAACTACAAGCACCGCCATCAGCGGTTTCAATTCGGATAGGAGCTACCCTATTGGGAAGATTCGCCTGAAGTGTCAGATTGGCGATCTCCAATCCGAAGTCACCTGCTACGTCATAGATGCAGATACTTCCTACAACATCCTCTCGGGGCGCCTATGGATACACGATTATATGATCGTGCCTTCTACACTACAGCAGTGCTTCAAATATGTCGACAAAATGGCTTCGTGAAGACAGAATTTGCTGATATCGATCCCTTCAAAGGGGTCGAATCCTACTACTTAGACTCATGCCTATATGAAAAGTCAAAGAGGCACCTTGAGGAAGGAGACGTACGAGCTCACACCGAGACAGCCACGGGATCAGAAGGACCCCTGACGATCCACCTCCAAGCTCGCAAACCAGGCAGGTCTGCACCCCTTACTGCCACTCTACGGAAGGACGCGATCAGCCTCTCCGCACAGGAGGAACAGATGATAATCCGGCTGCCAAGGTCCGGCCAAGTGCCGAGACCCACAACGGGGTCACTGATAATCAGACTGTCGAGAGTCGGTCAACCCCAAATGGAGAAGCTCAATCCCTCTGATAGGCTAATGACGATACGCCTTCCCAAGAAGGGTTGTCACCCCGACGCAAGGTCTGATACTTCTAGCGAACCGGCCACTCCTCGCTCCACCTCGAGTGCCAAACTGGGGGTCGCTAGTCTGCCAACAACTCCACGCTCAACTCCATCAACTGAACCACTGACAATCAAGCTTCCCAGGTCGTCCTCTCAGTCTTCATTCATACAGGGGGTAGCCGAAGAGGAACCGGAGCTAGCCAAGTATGTGGATGCCCACACTGATGTTTCCTCCGCTGATAATGTAATCTCCCTAGAAAAGATACCTTACTTCATCAAAAAGGGTTATCTTTCAACTACACCGAGCTCAATAAGCTATGTACAATGTATGCTATGGAACACGGTATAGGAACCCACCTACACACACAAGTGACAAATGTGTACACCGCGATCCAGCTTACTCCAGTAGAAGACGCTTACCGAATAATCGAGGGAGGGGACCATCCAATCATCTTCGGCCGGACGAACAACCCGCATCCCTCCACCACAAAGGAAACCGACTTCGGGTCAGATGCCGGGAGACTGCCTCTGTATCTCTATAGCCCTCAATCCAAATATATCATGCAGAAACAGGGGTATGATTTGGAGACAACGCCAGGATTAAATTACGGCATTGGGCGACGATTACCTTTGAAGCCGCCAGTCCCGGCAGGCAAACTACGGAATTATTATAACAAAACTCGATGCGGGCTAGGATATCTAACGCCCACTACGACCCCCGAGAGCTCAGATGAAGAATGCGACTGGCAATCACATTCAACCGGGTCACCAACTTTTGACTCGGATACTAGCATCAGAGATGTGTTCAGACAAGTCATGTCAGTCAATATGGCGTTCGTAGACGCTTACGAAGAAGATGAAGACATCCCCGAAATCCTTGAGCTAGAACCGTGGGCCCAATAGTTGGACGCACAATGGGAAAAACGGTTCATACAGAGAGAACCTCCTACCGAAGATGAGGTCATACAAGTGGATCTCGACAGCGAATCTTCTCCAAAACCAATTTTTGTCAGTAAAAACCTAACAGACGAAGACCGGGAGTCGCTGCTAGAACTGGTCAGAGAATACATTGATGTGTTCGCCTGGAGCTATGAAGACATGCCAGGATTAAATCTCGACATTGCTCTTCACAAACTCAATATTCGGCCAGATACGAAGCCAGTCAAGCAACAACAGCGACGCTTCCGCCCAGGCATCATGGACGTGATCGAAGCTGAAGTCAATAAACTGATAGCTAGCGGTTTCATTTGTGAGGAGCAACATCCCGATTGGGTCGCCAATATAGTACCCGTCCTCAAGAAGAATGGGAAGATTCGAATCTGCATCGACTTCCGCAATCTGAACGAGACATGCCCCAAAGATGAATTCCCCCTTCCCATCACAGACATCATGATCGACAATACCGGCGGCTTCGAACGTATGTCATTCATGGATGGCTTTTCGGGGTATAACCAAATCAAAATATCTCCTGACGACGAAAAGCATACATCATTCCGAACACCGATTGGCACGTACTGCTACACAGTCATGCCTTTCGGTTTAAAGAATGCTGGCGCCACATATCAGAGAGCCATGAGCATCATTTTTAGAGAACACTTACGCAAGACGGTGGTGTTCTATGTTGACGATATAGCCGTTAAGAACCGTAGCAAGGGAGACCATCTGCAGGATCTAAGGACGGTATTCGACCTAATTCGAGCGCACAATTTGAAAATGAACCCTATGAAGTCCTTTCTGGGCGTATCCAGCGGGAAGTTCTTGGGCTTTATCATCACTGCAAAGGGTATCCACGTAGACCCTGAGAAGACAAAAGCAATCATGGAGATGGGTCCCCCGAGAAATCTCTGCGAACTCAGAGGCCTCCAAGGAAGACTAGCTTATATCAGGAGGTTCATTTCTAACCTCTCCGGGCGATGTCGATCGTTCACGCACCTCATGAAGAAAGGAGTCTCATTCATATGGGACGAGGAATGTTAACGTGCTTTCGACAGCATCAAAGAATATTTGTCAAATCCTCCAGTTTTGGTAGCTCCGGTTCCTGAAAAACCATTCCTACTCTATGTACGAGCAATGGAACACTCCCTCGGGGCTCTGCTGGCACAGAACAACGACGCAGGCCATGAACAGGCCATATATTACCTTAGCCGAATGATGATTGGGCCAGAGCACCGATACACCGTTGTGGAGAAGGAATGCCTCGCCCTGGTGTTCGCCATTCAGAAAATGCAACACTATGTTACCGGACAAATGATACATGTGATCTCATGAGTCAACCCTCTCAGAGTCCTCATGACTAAACCAGGGGCACTCAGCTCTCGCCTCGCTACATGGGCAATATTGCTGTCCCCTTATCATATGATCTTCGTCCCACAAAAGGCAGTCAAAGGTCAAGCCCTTGCGGACTTCTTAGCAGCCCACCCAGGCTCGGAGTCCTCCAGAATATATGAAGAGATCCCAGATGAGGTCGTCGACTCGCATACAACCTCTCACGATAATATATGGCGAATGTTCTTCGACGGTGCTTCGTGGACCGGACCCAAAGACAATATAGTCGTCGGAGTCGGGGTAGTGCTAACCTCTCCTTCTGGATTGGTGATTAACCGCGCTTATTCTCTCACCTAGCCCTGCTCTAACAATGTGGCCGAGTACAACGCTCTGGTCATTGGCCTCCAACTTGCAAGAGAGCTGGGGGTAGAATACCATGAAGCATATGGCGATTCCCAGCTAATCGTCAATCAGATCCGGGGCTCATACGAAGTCCGCCACGAAGACATGATCCCTTATCACCAAATAGCGATTGACATCATCTCATCGTTCAAGGGGTTCTTCATCGAACATGTCCCCAGACTTCGAAATATCGAAGCAGATGCCTTAGCCGGTCTTGCTGCTTCCCTAGCAGTTCCGAATTATGATCGCCAATCAGTGGATGTGATAGGCCACGAACTGGTCTGTCCCAAAAACAATGTACAATTCGTGGCAAGTTATTCCGCACAGACGATTGATGATGCCCCAGATTGGAGACAACCATTCATCGACTTCGTCGTCTACGACATCCTGCCCGAGAATCCAAAGGAAGCCACTTCCATCAGACGACGTTCTCTCAGATTCTTCTATGATACAGAGACGAAAATGCTGTATCGTCGCTCCTACGACGGACTACTGCTTCGGTGTCTGTCAAATACAGAAGCCAAAGAAGCCGTACGAGAAGCTCACGACGGTGTCTGTGGGGGCCACTAGCCCGGTCCTAAATTACAAGACCGCCTCTGCCGAATGGGCTACTACTGGCCCACAATGGTGGCAGATGCAATAGACTATGCGAGAAAATACAAAGCCTGCCAAGTCCACGCGGACTTCATTCATCAACCATCCAAATTTCTACATCCAACAGTGGCGTCCTGGCCATTCGAGGCATGGGGAATGGATATCATCGGTCCAATCACCCCACCTTCCTCCCGAGGACATCGCTTCATACTTGCGATCACTGATTACTTCTCCAAATGGGCGGAGGCCGTCCCACTTGCAGAAGTTAAGACTTCAAACGTGATCAGCTTCCTTAAGCATCACGTCATCTACCGCTTTGGACTACCCCGAAGGATCGTCCATGATAATGGTCCGCAATTTGCGAGCCACGTATTCTATCGGTTTTGCGATAAACACCGTATTCAGAATATCGCTTCGACGCCGTACAACCCGGCAGCAAACGGGTTGGCAGAGGCATTCAACAAAACAATCATCAAACTCCTCAAGAAGTTTGTCTCCTCCAACAAACGTGACTGGAACGAGAAGCTCGGCAAATGCTTATGGGCTTATCGCACCATAGTTCGAACAGCCACTGGGAATACGCCATTCTCCCTAGTGTACGGAAGTGAGGCAGTTCTTCCATTAGAGACTCAAATACCCTTGCTCCGTGTCGCCCTCACTTATCAATTGACGACGGATGACAACTATCGACGTCGACTGCAAGAATTGGAGGCACTAGATGAAAAGCGCCTCTTTGCGCAGCAACAAATTGAGCTATACCAAGCATGCATCTCTGGAGCCTTCAACAAGAAGGTCAAAATCAGAACATTCCAGGTGGGCGATCTCGTCTTGGCAGTCCGGAGGCCGATGGTCATGACTCACAAGACCGCCGGCAAATTACCGCCAAAGTGGGAAGGCCCGTTTATCATTGAGACAGTATTCTCCAACGGTGCTTACCGCCTCGCAAAGCAAAACGGTGACTTGCTCATGTTGCCCGTCAACGGCAAGTTTCTGAAGAAATATTATGTCTAAAAGACATTCTCTCCAAAATTTTCGAGTCATGTACCCGCTAGTACCGCTGAACTCACATCCACAACATTTCAGATTATCGAGTCATGTACCCGATGGTGCCGCTGAACTCTTACTTTCTCAATATTCTAAATTACCGAGTTATGTACCTGCTGGTGCCTCTGAACTCACATTCCGATCACTCTTTCAGATAGTAAGTCACGTATTATTATACCTCTGAACTTTCTTTTTGGAAGAGATCCTCCCTCATGATACACTACCCGCGCTCCCAGTGCACAAAAAGGGTAATCGGTCAACAAATTTCTGAAACGGCCATGTCCTCATTACCTCTGAGTCGTTTTCACTTCTATCAAAAACAAACCGTCCCCTCGCATAGAACCTCCACGTTCTCCGACCTCTGAGTCGTTCTATGTACCCCCTCTTTATTGAGCCCACTCCTGCCATGTCCTCATTACCTCTGAGTAGGAAGGCTCCGTCGAAGAAACCTTCATGCTTGCCATGTCCACATTACCTCTGAGCAAGTATGTCGGTCTCCTTTCAACCTATTATCTGTACCCACAACCGGAGTACGACAAGGATAATAGGTCCACAAATGTCCTCTGTTGACCACAAATGTCTTATGTTGACCACAAACGTCCTCTGTTGACCACAAATGTCCGCTGTTGACCACGAATATCTTCCGTGAAGTCTCCCCAGCCATGTCATCATTACCTCTGAGCAGGAAGATTCCACAGTGAAACCCTCATGCTTGCCATGTCCTCATAACCTCTGAGCAAATATGCTGGTTTTCCTTTCACCCTATTATCCGTATCCCGAACCAGGGTACGCCAAGGATAATAGGTCCACAAATATCCCTTGCTAAGCTTCTTAGCATAAATCTACCACCTCGCCATGCCCCGGGAGCCCAGCTGCTCTACGGCACTCTTTTTTCTAATACCATGAACATCTGTGACCACTCTGCCACGGCTGTTCCGGACATCCTGTCCAAACTTGTTATCCGTATCTAAAACTAAGGTACGCCTAGGGTAACAGGTCCACAAATAATCCCCCAGCAAGTCCAATTCCGCAAACGCCACAAGTATAAGAAAGAGAAGATGAGTTGAAACATGCTCATTTATTCGAAATTCTAAATACTACATTATTTGGGATCACATCCCTTACAAAAAGAAAAGAAAAAAAAGAAGAAGAGAAGCAAAAGAAAACAGAAAGCTGATCACTGCTCCGGGGCACATAACGCCCTGAGACGGTCCGTCAGCAAAGCAACCGACCGCTCAAACCTCTGGGAAGCTCGACGCTCCGCCTCGTGGGTCAGCACCGCCTCGTCCTCCAGATGAGCGTGAGCTTGCCAGTTGTCCTCGAATTTCTTAAAGGCCCGCTCCAGGTTATCAGAAGATCGGGAAACCTTCTCGGCCTCCCGAACGATTGACTTCTGTTCCGCCTGAGCAGCCTCCAGCTCTGACTCTAAGAAGGCCAATTCCCTCTGGAGTGCGAGGATCCGCTCCTTCGTATCAACGATTCCACGAGAAGCAGACTCTTTCCGAGCATGACAAGCCTGACTCCGACGACCCAACCTGTCATACGAAGCAGAGAACTTGTCAAGGTCTTCCCGTACAACTGGCCCAGCAGTATCTCGAGCAAGCTTGATCCTATCCCGAGTAGCAATGAGGAAGCCCCGCTCCCGCTCAATCGCAGCAGGCAAGCCCGCCTGTCGTATCGCCAGTAGTTGGGTCACAAGCTGATCAGCCTCTGTCAGCTTAGGCTCCAGCAGTGCAGCCAACCCCACCCCGCCATGAAGGGACTTCAAAGTTGTAACCTGACCCCGAGCACACCGGAGAGATAGAGAAAAAGGGGTCCCCCGTTCCACATCAACGTCTATGCCCCTTTTTAAATGGCGATAGAAGCTGTCGACCACGTCCTGCGTCACCTCGTCCAGAGCTTCCGAAGAAGCCGGTGTCAACGGGAGTGTAGCCGGCAACACTGAAGAAGACGCAACAGAATCTGCCGCTCCTGCCACAAGAGAAGCCAGCTCTGCACGGAAGGACGCTTGAACAGCGGCCAACTCCTCTTCGGCAGCCTGCAGAATTTGAATACTCAGTAGGGTCGAGAGGTCAGTCTCCGGAGCCGTATAATCGGCAGAGGATGAGGCGGAGACCATCTCCAACTCCATTCCCATCTGCCTAGAGCTGACGGGAGGCCCCTCAACATGAGACGGCAAAGGAGAGGGAACGCTCCTTTCTTCCAGATCACGGCAGGCCGAGCCTTCCCCAGGAACATCTACGGCGGGAAGTAAAGGGTCAGGACCTGCAGGGCCAAGGCAACCATGAATCGATTTGACCCGAAGGATATGTTGATAGAGCAAATAAGCCCCCTCACTAGTCAATATCTGGCTTATCTTACCAGTTGAGGAGTGTGGAGGCTGAGGTTCGCCTGCAGCCACTGCAGCCTCTTCACCAACAGCTTCCGAGTCAGGTATAACAGACTCCTCCTCCCTTGCATCCTCGGGAGGGGATGCACCGAGGTCGGCGTTGCCTTGCTGAAGATCAGCGGTCTCAGAGATGGGTCCGAGGAAACTTTCGTCACCCCGGGCCGAGACTTCAGCAACCTGGGAGCTTCCAGCCGCCGCTGAGAGAGCCCCCGCAGAAAGAAACCGCAGCACACATGTCGCTAATCAAAGCAGCAAGGGCCGGATCAGCTTCAGGGGTGGTAGACGATTCGGGAGAGGCCGGTTCATCGGACAACTACAAAGAAAAGTGATCAAGTCATATCTCCAAGAGAAAAGAAAACTACAACAAAGAGATGGCTACGACTTGGTCTTACCTCCGGAATAGCGTCTGTACCTTCACCCCTCTCGGTAATAAGTAATCCACGAGACCTAACGGTAGCTCTCTTCACGGAAAAGGTCGCTCTACTGACAGTAGACTCGTGTCTGACTCGTTTACGCGAGAAACCAGACACAGCCGAAGGCTGTTCTTCTCTCACTACTTCCTCTTGTGCAGTAAGCAACGGATCTTCTGCCGGGTCATCGGGTGTGGGAAGCGGTTGATCCGTGACTTCTTCACCCCCACCAGAAAGGGAATCTTCGCTATCATGATCATCCTCCTCATCAGTCGACTCGGAAGGTTCTGATTCAGGGAGAGGAGTCTGGAGTGCTAGTTGCTTTCTAGCCATAGCCCCCTTGGGCTTCTTCTCTAAACCGGTACCCACGATAAAACTGGTACTCGGATCGAAATTAACAGGAGGCTTGTTCGCCATAACGTGATATAGAGCAGCCACGTATAAAATTTTCCTCGGCGCCTTAGTATCGGGGACCGAGAAGCTGGCCCGAGTACGATAAGCGTCATAATAATTCTACGCCCTGACACCATCAAGAACGCTACCTTCAAAGCCCAAACAAGGGTTGGGACAATCAAGGAATAACTAACTATAACCAAATTGGCGGGAAAACCTACTAGGTAGGTAAGGCTCCAAGTACACATTATCGCGGTTGCGATAAACCAGATGCGCGGGGCGGATGTTGCGCAACCAGGTGAGCATATTCGGAGACAGAAAGTGAGAAGGCCCAGTACCATCGAGATGTACCTTCCTCACTTCCTCATCAGAAAAGGGAGGAACAGACACAAAAAAGTCACACCCGTCCACCCTCGCCAGCGCCTTCCGACAAGCTGGCATAGTGTTGTATTCCCAAGACCGGCGATGGCATTTGAAAAGGAAAGCGTCTTCATCTGTAGCATCTTCCGCTATTCCAGGTCCCGTCAAGGACTTGTAGTGTATTGCTAACCACCCCATCAAATAGTGGAAAGGTAGTTCTACACGCTCAAAATCCAACGTCTTCTTACGCGCAATAACCTTGGACGAAAAGGTTCAAAGACCATGGTGTATGCTACACACCATAGTAGGAAGAAGGGCCAGTCTAACTTCGAATACCAGTTTAACGGTAGGAAGAATGAAATAGCGACCGATCCTCTCGATAGAACCCGCTCCTTCCGAGACTACGCAATTCCGCAGCCATATCATTAAAAATCCGGCCAGGAGCGCCTTCTCTGACATCTGTGTGGTCCCGTAGTAAAAATAGCTAAGAGAGTCAGTTTGACTCCCGAATATGTCGCTCTTGGATCGCGACTTGACGCTTGACATCAGATCCCTTATCTCTCTATGCGTTCGAGGAGTAACTTCGCCAGAAGGGTCAACTTTAAAAAGATAATTAATCCAGGATGTGGTGTGGGGAGCGGTCCCCTCGGAGCTATCCACCGTTTTTATAGCCATCTGATGACAAGCACTATGGTGGCACAGCAACTCCCGATACACCGCAACAGAACCTGGGAGTCGTCGGTTGAAGTCCTCAAATTCCTCATTCGACGGGGTATGCACCTCGAAAGGCTCATTCTCCCACGGAAGTTGAGAGACAGTATACATCTCATGGAGAGCAAGCCCCAACTCCCCTCCGGGTGCAAAGAACGTCCCCGTCCGTTGGCTATACATCTCCAAGAGCGCCACGAACAGTGGCTTATTAATAGGAAGCCCGTGACAGGTGCCCCGAATGGCATGGTAAAGTCCCACCTCCCGCAAGAATGTTTCGTAGGTCTGCAGAACCCAAGTGGTCAACTGGGCCCACGTAGAAGTGGGGTTTATCCCGTTCGACAATGCTAGCCTGCCAACGGGATAAGATTTCTTGCGAACAAGCCGATTCAGGAAGGTATCAGCTTGAGTGAGTGTGAAGTTGGGACCGTATACATTCATGAAAGAGCCCGGGGCCAGACCCATCATATACCGGTGGGCGAAATCCTTATCCGCATACGCTGACCGCATGTTCGGGTTATAATAGATGTTGCCTATTAACATCCCTGATTGAGTAGGAGTTAAGTTACACACCATCTTCCTGTCCAGCAACACCATGTTGAACCATAACAAAGGATAATGACGTTCCATGAGAGGAATATGGATTGCCACCCCGTCCAAAGAAAAATCCTAGTTCTCAAAAATCTCTAAAACTCAGGGATTCTTTATGATTAAAGCATCTCCAAAAAGGAACGAAGGCTTCAGGTATTTTCCATCCAGCTTTCCAGCACTCATCATGGAACGGAGGTAATGGAGGGTCTGATTCTCGATGGCGTTCAACCTCTCCGAAGGCTCATCAGCAGGGAATTGATTCAACACATGCTTAATTAAGTCGTCAAGACGCACGCCCAGGGCGAATTGATTTGAACCCACTATAAGTTCCCCCACAGGGTTTACTGGCAGATTCACTGAAGAAAAAAGCAAAAGAAACAAGTCAAAAAGATAGCTGAAACACAAAACTATGTGATGCTTATGCGGCTCAAGCTCAGTACAGCCTCATGCGGCTCCGTTTAAAAGAGTTCATACAGGTCAGTCCGAATGAGCTTATGCGGCTCAATTTGAGAGAGCCCATGCGGTTCAGTTCGAATAAGCTTATGCGGATTCGGCTCGAAAGGAACTTATGCGGCTCAGTGCGGATGAGCTTATGCGGTTCGAAAGGAGCATATACGAATATGGTCCGATTCGAATAAGCTTATATGATTCGGCTCGAAACAGGCTTATGCGGTCCAGCGCGGATTAGCTTATGCGGTTCAGTTCGAAATATGCTTATGCGACTCAGTTGGAAAGCACTCATGCGGTCCAGATGGGTTTATGCGGCCCTGATGATGAAGTAGTTATGCAAACAACTTTCATGCGGCTCAGGCCTGGGTCATATCTCATGCGATCCGTATATGAGTCGGACATACAGCATACTTGGGAATATAGGCTCGTGCATAAAATATGCGGCGTAGCCATGGCAGTTCACATTGATGGTCCTACCAGCAATAGGCGGGTGGACGTCGGAGTGAAAAACAGGCACGCCAGCCGTCGGAGGAGCCGCCACGTTCGCCGCCGCAGTCGATGAAGACGCGACCTTCTTGCCTTTCGCCGCCGCAGAAGATGACGCGGCCTTCTTGCCCGTAGCAGCAGCAGTCTTCTTGGGAGCCATCGCCGATCGCTGATAGGGGAAGACGAAGAGGAAGTCGGCAACAAAGAGTTCGAGCAAAAGAGAGAAGGTAAAAGAAACCCTCAAAGAATAAACTTACTCCTATTTATAGGCGAAGGAGGCTCGAAAAATCAAAACAAATGCCTCGATCTACGCGCCGCCTAAAAGAATAAATCGCTTCGGTCAAAACGAAACTGACCCTTGGGATCCTCCCCCAAGAGGCGGCGAATCAAGGGCATTTAATACAGAAGATTTGCACACGTGGCTAAGACACGTGGCAAAAAGTTTATGCGCTCTCACAGCTCATACGGTCAGATAAACCTATGCGACTGAACCATCTATGCGGTCAACAAAGGCCATGCTTCTTATTCAAAGTATTTCAATTTTGCAAATTAAAAACTTTGAAGGGGGTCTTTTAGAAGCATGGAAAATCTCAGAACAATGATCTATGCGGCTCAGAACAGGAGAACCCCATACGGCTCATACAGGAGCAGTCCCATGCGGTTCAGAGAGACTCTTAGTCTTATGCGGCTCGGACAGTAGAGTCCATGCGGCTTACATAGGGACAGTCTTGCGGTTCAAAGAGTCCTCCAGCCGCATGTGGTTCAAAAGTACATGCGGCTCACGGAGATATGCGGCTCATTGCCACGTGTACCCACGAAGACCCCTTTACACAGCTGGCCCTCGAGCAGTCTGCCTATTTAATGCTCCATCATGATTTAACAGCTGACGGCTCTGACATAAAGTATCATAATGGCCCTGCCATAATGACAGACTCTTGGAAAATAGGAGAAAATCTCTGACGCGATCCGAGATTGACACGCGGCTACTCCATGCGGCTTCAGTGAAGAACAGCTTCATGCGGCTGGCAAGGACCATCTTCCTGCGGCTCACCAAAAAGCTATTCCATGCGGCTCGCAGTTACTACACTTATGCGGTTCACCAAGGAACCATCTCATGCGGCTCGCAGTTACTACACTTATGCGGTTCACCAAGGAACCATCTCATACGGCTCACGATTACTACACTTATGCGGCTCACCAAGCGGTTCGCAAATACTATACCTATGCGGTTAGCCTAGACGCTGTCTCATACGGTTCATGGATGTCATGCGGTGTTAGCAGAGTCTATCATCAAGACACATGGCAGAGATTCAATGACAGCTGGCAGCAAAGATGATTATGAGATGCAAAGATTTACCAGATCCCAATGACCATATCCTCATAATTAATGGGAATGGGATCAGGTCATATCATTCATAATCAAGCCAATTGGACACGTGGTGGGAGATCCAAGCTACACAATCAATCATGAAGATTTAAAGCAATCAGCATTAATTATTCACATGATTCAATATTATCCCTATTTATGGCCAGATCCTTCACGCCAAAAATGAATGGTCCAGATTGGTTATACATCAGGCCGTCGCCACTTTGAGAATGGATAATCATCCAAACCCTAATGATGCCCCCACTATTATAAATAGCAAGGTGCCATTCCCTTGTAAAAGTAGACACGATCAGAAGGAGAGAGACAAAAAGAGCTTCCCCCCTAATAACCAGAGAGAAGATACATAAAGAAAGAGAGAAGTCAGAAGAGCAACAGAGGAGCCAGAAGAACATCTCTTCACCAACGTCAACCATCTTCTCACAGGAGCCAAGGCTGCATACCGGTCGTCCAAGGAGTAAGGCAGGGCTGTCATCGCCTTTCCGAGCCTCTATCGTCACTCCCCAGAATCTAAAATAAACAATTGTACTTAGACTGCTGTACCTAGGTTTTCGTCCCTAGGCTTTCTTTGTACGAGCGAGTTTGTATTGTGAGTCTAAGTTCAGTCCTCCCATAAAACTGTTCTGTACTTTTACAATCAATGGCAAACATTGTCCAGCGTAAAAGTGGCTAGCCTGTCTTGGTCGTAAAATCATTAGCTTTGACCCGGGCGTAAAATCATTAGCTTGCTTCGGGCGTAAAGTGATTAGCCTCTCTTAGGCATAAAGTAGATCAATTTGAATGGAATGATCCATCTCTTTGACTCATTCTTATGAAGCACTTTTTATTCTCCTACAAGACCCCCTTCAAAGTTTTCATATATCCTCTAAATTTGAAACACTTTGAACAGAAGCGTAAAAGTTGAGATTTGACTAGTCAGCGTAAAATTTGGGATACTCAACAGTCATCTGCGTAAAAGTAGGGATATCCAACAGTCGGCGTAAAAATCAAGAAATGATGCCGGTCAATACTTAACCGTCATAATGAATTTTCTTCTCGAAACTTTTGAATGCTTCTTCATCTTTCCGAGCTTGCATTAATAATGAGCAATTTCCCATAAGGAACATGAAAAGTCGATTTAATTGTATAAATAAGGAGAAAATTCTTCATTCTTGCCATTCATCTTTATAGTGATATGGCGCCAAAGAAAGAGATTAACAATGAAGAGGCTTCTAGCTCCAGGCTTGATTTTGAGCGAGCACGCAATTTTGTAGGGTGCTTTGGACTGACTCCAGCAGTCTTTAGTCGCATCGATGGTGGTCCTCCAACTGTATATGAGGGATCAGGAGATGTAGAAGCATTTCTTAATTTGATGCGTCGCTCCGGGATTCGCAACATGCACGACTTAGGTGCCTCCCTTCGTCATCCCAACGAAGGAGAGAAAAAAATAATATTCCATGTATTGCGACTCTTTTATGTGTAGGGGTCCACTCCCCCCTTTTTATAAATAAAATCTTGATGTTAATATCATCTTTTGGTACATAGAATTGTTCAACACTTCTTTAACTGAATTTATGGTTGTTTATTCTCAAGAGAAACAAAACAACACGTAGCGTCTGCTTTGTGGTCACAAGCGCCTATCTAGTAGGATCTTTCCCGAAATAGACTCATGCCAACCTTTTCCTCAACCCTTATAAATAGCTGAGTTTAGAGAATGTTTTATACATCCTCATTCTCATTGTCATTTTTCTGGAGATAGCTTTCTGCCTCTTTGCAAGAATTCACTCTTCAACAAATGACGATCCTTTCTGATGTCGCTCGGTCACCAGATATTGATTCAACCAGAGCTGAACCATTTGGCCTTTATGGTAAGTTTGGTCGTAAACCATTGTTTGCCTTTGATTTTTTGTTAAAAAACAGATACTCATGAGCGTAAATCCTTGATAGATGTAGAATCTCATAGGAAAGATACACGGGCATAAAAGCTTTGTTGAATAATATACCCCTGAAACGTTGGCGTAAAAAAACCTTGTTGAATAAGGAGCACATGAAACAATAGCGTAAAAGCCTTGTTGAATAGGGTGCACATGAGACACTGGCATAGAGAGCCCTGTTGATTGAATGCTCATGAATCACGGGCGTAAAGACATCAAGCGTAAAGTCTTGTAGCCTGTTAAAGATAAATCAAGATGCGTAAGCATCTGTTTTCAGTTTTAATTAACTAATACGCATCTGATGATACTTCTGTCTAAAACACTTCTTCTTTGTTATTTTCTACAGAAGTTTGGCTGAAGAGCTTTTCCAGAACCGGTATTGGCGACTTTGACGCTGTGAGGAGCGTTCTTCTGACATCAATATCAGGGAGCTCATGCGCTTTTGACGCACAAATCAGACAACTCAGAACTCTTCATGGGATAGAAGGGTCTTTCTCTGTTGGTAGGAAGAGCCTTTATACACGGAGAGTTGGATGGTGGAGTCAACTCTATCCCGAGAAATTGGGTAGTAGAGTTCCTTTCACGGCAGGACTAGGAATTGTCTCCCAATGTTGGATACATTCCTATCTCCTCTGGAAGGCCGCCACTTCTCCACCAATTGTATTGGCAGCAACACGTCTTCGGGCTGCCATACTCTGGAATTCTCCTCTCGTCTGAGAGAGAAGATCATAATTTGATTCCTTCTGTTCTGGTCGCCATTGAGGCTCAGACAGTAAGGAATTGACACCAACAACGAATCCGATGAAGAAGATCCAAAGAAGAAATAGATCTCGATTAGGTCATCGTTGTTGTATAGAATGAAAATCCAAGATTGTAATAGATTTCCATTATGATTTGTAAGAAAGTCTAAGAAATGTAATAGACTTTTATGATGAAATGAGAATGGAAATAACAAGTCTTCTATGCTCAATGATTTGTATCTATCCAAGAGTAGTATAGACATGATAGATAATAAAGTCTTGTTTTCTGTTTAGAGTATACAATACTATCAGAGGTATTATGGACATGATAGTATGTAAGAACTCAGAGAAAAAAAGTAGATTAATATCTATACAGAGGTCAAATGGAAATGATAGATAAGAAGAGTAAGTGGATTTAATATTTATCCAGAGGTCATGAAAGCATGATAAATAACGAATCCCACTTTTTTTTATATCAATTGATAAAATAGAAGATTTAAAATCCCTCTCCAAGGAAACAAGAAATCAGCTTAACCAAACCTTGGTAGCTGGGGAATAAGGAGACAGACTTCTTGAGCATATATGTCCATATTGATGGATGAATGAACCAACATAACTCTCAAGAAAAGAAAATATTGATTCAATTCTATAATTAAATGGATGAACCTGATAAAATGAACGGACATACCTTTTCGGGAATGAAAGGTTGTTTTCAAAGACCAATTCATCAACAGATCTCTCCTATAAACATGCAAAAACTCTTTGTAACGTTTTATTCTTATTTCCACTCCTCTATTGGAAATGTCTTCCAAGGATATGCAGCAAAAGAGTAAAGTCTCCATAGAGGTTGAGGACGTCATCGAGACACACCCCCTCGAGCCGATTGTGTCGGGCCCAACCGAAGTAAGCGAGAACTCTTCTACGCCCAAGCCACCACAAGATATCCTTGCTTTCTTAGTGGAGCCAAGGAAAACTCCTGAAGAAGAAGCACTGAAGATGGCTGTCTGCAAATTTTTTATGAGTTCTAGCAACGATGCTTTCTATGCATTGGCTGACTATGTATTCAATAAGGAAGGCGAAGGCAGTGGCCCTCGTCCTTAATCTTTTGTCTTGAACAAAAATAATAATAAAAGAAATTTTATTTTCATCATCATTTTTCTTTATACATAGTACTTCTTAAGAAATTTGCCATTGATTAGCATCATGAGTAGATCTCCATTAGGCTTTGATAACCGATAGGCACCATTAGAAAACACGGTCTCAATTACATAAGGACCTTCCCATTTTGCTTGGAATTTCCCTTTGCTTTTGTGAGTCATAATCATCGGTCTTCGAACGGCTAATACTAACTCGCCAATCTTGAATACCCTTTCTTTAACTTTACGATTGAAAGTTCGAGATATACGGGCTTGATATAGTTCAATATGCTGTTGTGCTTGAAGACGCTTCTCATCAAATCCTTCAAGTTCTTGGAGTCGTAAGCGATCATTGTTCTCTATAGTTAGCTCATTAGCAATAGCTATTCGAAGAGATAGAATCTGGATTTTCAAGGAAAGAACAGCCTCACATCCATAAACTAATGAAAATGGTGTAAAACCAGTAGGAGTTCGGACTGTTGTTCGATAACCCATAAACATTCTCCAAGTTTTTTATTCCAATCACGTTTATTAGAAGAGACAAACTTTTTGAAAAGTTTAATGATAGTCTTATTGAAGGCTTCGGCTAGACCATTAGCAGCTGGATTATAAGCCGTAGAAGCTAAATTTTGAATTTGATTCTTATCACAGAACCGATAAAATGCCTGACTGGCAAATTATGGACCACATTAGAAGATAAATTATGGCATCCAGAACCGATCAAACTCAGAAGAAGGAAGTACCATATTGCAGGATTTAATCTTCCTTTCCTTAGTCTTCTTCTTATGAGGATTGTTATGAGGAACATCAGAACCCAATCCAACAGTAGATTTTTGACTTTGAATTTGTAAAGAAAAACGTATCCCTTTATCATAATTCAAACCTTCTGCCTTTTGAAAGTCATAGCCCATCTTTTTTATGAGAAAGACTGATTGTTGACTGTATAAGTGAGTAGGCAGTGGACTTTCAACAGGTGGTTCCACAGAGGAAGAAGAAGAGATCTCTGTGACTACAGGAGAATGAGAAATAACTGTCTCTGTAGCTATGGAAGAAAAAAGATTTAGGATACGAGGAAATAACCCTGTAGGAGCCTTTTCATAAGCAGCGAAGACTTGTTGTGCCCTGTATAAGGGAACACTATTCATGGCTAGCCACTGCTGATGAGTAAGCTTGAGCTTGGCAGGAGGAGCCAAACTTGGAGGACATATGTTCAATCCTCTCAGTCTATCTTCTAAAAGAATGCCATTCCATAGATGATCCAAATCATCATGATCTGGAATAACATGAGAAATCATGTTGCAGGTTTTGACTTTTCTACCTTTTTTGGATTCTGAAGTTTTACCTTCATCTTCTATTTCAGGTACTAAGTCAAGATGTACCCACATAATTTTACCATTTTTAATGTAAGAGGCAACAATCCTTTATTTTTCTCCCTGGCAGGCGGGATATTCACAATCTTCATCGTCGCCTTTGGAATTGGAACAATTTTGTCTGGTACTTATTGTGGAGGAAAATCTCTAAATTGAAGAAAAATGATATTGGTTGTAACCGTATGGTCATTATTGGTTAAAGTAATGGCACCACCATTTATCAGCTCTTCGATTTTTTTCTTCAAAACATAACAAGCACTGGTAGGATGATTAATGTATCTATGATAGATACAATATTTGGGATTGTCAGTCAGATTCACCTCATTGGGCCTCTTTGGCTCTGGAATCTGAAGTTTGCCACTCTTCACCAGACATTGGAATATTCCTGGGATATCACTTTCGTCAAAAGATTATTCTTCTTTTGGCCTGGAAGATTTCTGATTATTCAGCGTCGTTTTATTCTTGGAAAGATTGACCATAAGAGTGCCTTTTCCTTTCATATTACGATTGTCGGAATAATTACCAGGATTACTTTTCTTTTCTTTATCCTCAGAGGCAAAAATTATCCCATGTTCACAAGCCAACCTACCATTGGTCTCGGCAGAAACTGCTGCTATGATAAATGAAGCCCAATCTATGAATTGGGAACCTGTGAAGACAGCGATGGATGGTCGCAGATTCATCTTACATGTATCAATCAGCGCTGAATCCGGCATACCAGGAGGCATCTTTAGAGTCGCCTGTCAGAAACATTCAATGAATGTCCGAGTATCTTCTTTCTCCTTTTACTTGATTTCTATTAAGGAGGACATGTTCATGTCCATACCTCCTTCATAGAAACGTGAGAGAAACATTGCCTTAAATTCGTCAAAAGACGAAATGCAATTGTCGGATAAACTACGATACCAGTCGTAAGCTGAACCCGTCAAGCATCCATTGAATACCCTAGTGAGAAGAGCATCATTTTTCTGCAAATGTACAGTCATAATATCAAAGTAATTGATATACTGACTAGGAGAAGCCTTTCCATCAAACAATACCATGGACTGTGGCTTGAATTTCGGTGGAAAGGGTACATCATTCTAATGAGGAGGATAAGGTTGCTTAATCCCTAACCTCTGGAGTTGATCCTTTTGCTTCAAAACTTCAAACTGTGCTTTGAGCTCACGTACTACTTGAATGGCTTCACTGGTTTGTGGAAGCACATTTGATTGAAAAGTTGTTGGTTGTACCGTAATCCCGACCGGAGACGGTACATCTTCTGGAATGATGGGATCTGTAGATGCAAAATTTTGGTTAACAGCAGGCTCTTGGATATTCAAAGGTATATCAACCCCTTGGCTATCTTGAGTTGGTGCTGCTGCCTGAACCGGTGTAACAATTGCTGGTTGAGCATTTTGCTGAGCCGTTATTATCTGGTGCATGCTTTGCATCATGTTAAGCATGTCTTTCAATAATTGCTCAACAGCAGTGAGATGTTGTTCTGTATTAACAGATGACGTCTCTGGTTCATCTCCAATAGCATAGGATTCAACCTCTCTTGAAGATACAGAAGGATTAGTATAGAAGTATGAATCAACACTATCAGTTTTAGACTCAAGAGATTGAGTACCCCCAGCTTCAGAATCAGAAGTCAGCAATTGTCTTTGTCTTTTTGATCAAGTATTCTGATATACTCCTTCAAAAGAATCAAGAATTCTGTTGAATTGTTGTTGACCTGGGGTTTGGGACGTATTCCGTCTAGGACGTCGTCCTCTGTTGGTGTGAGATGCTATGTTGACTGACGCATATGACAACTCATCAGCTTGTTGTTGGGGCGCATTAAAATTCAATCGATCAAAAACTGACCGTCTGGAAGCTGAGCAACAACATTTGATCATAATCTGGTGACACTCATAATGATGATTTTCTTGGGGGAGCGTCACGGGAGATTGTCTATTTTTACGCTTTTGTATTAGCAATTCACGTAAATCAGAAGGAGTAGAAGGAGTAGTCTTCTTTATTATATTTGGGGTAGCAAAACGTTTAGTCCCTTGTGTATAAAGAAGATTACTAGCTACATTCGCAGAACCAAACTGTACATTTCTATGCGTTTGGAGTTGTGTACGCAAATCTTGAGATTTTTGAGCACGAAGGACTCCATTTTCATTACGTGTGATTTGTAGGTTTGGTACTTTGCGTAGAGCAGTATAAGAAGGCTGTTGGTGTAGAACTGAAGCTTTACCAACAACATTTTTACGCGGTATGCATTTAGGTACATTCACATTAGATGTAAAAACATCGTTGCGAATTTTATCTACACTGTCACAGACAGGAGACTTACCTATACGCGTAGAGCGTAAAAATTGTTTATCTACCACGTCACAGACGGAAGATTTATTTTTACACTTAGAAACACAAGCATTAGAGTCTGCCTCATTACAAATGGGGGACTCGTTCTTATGTACTGAGCGTAAAATTTGGTTTTTACCCACTGGGCGTAAAACCTGATTACCTTCACCGTCACAGACGGGAGATAACTTGCCACACTTAGAGTGCAACGCTGAAGTAAGGACTACCTCGTTACGAACAGGAGCCCCTACGACAGGAGTGGGAAGAATTCTCTTGCGCTCAGAAGCAACAGAGAGATCAGAAGCTATTTTAGATTTAGGAATCCAAACTTTTCGTGCTTTGCGAGATTTTTGAACATTGGAGCAACGAGAACCACCCCCAGTTCGGAGCATCCCTTTATAAGCAGTCTGGTCAAAGTGTACAACCAGAGTCTTCTTTGTCGATCCAATCGACATATCATCGTATTAAGCAATTGCCTCCTCGTCAGAGGAGAAGGTCGTCCCCAGCAGAGTCGCCATTTTTGTTTCACTTAACAAAATGCCTGGAAATCGGATTTTGAAAATAAAACGAGAAAAAGTACAAGAAGTACAACTTTGATTCTGGGAAGTATTGCTATAGAAGTCTGATCTGTAAATGATCACTTTGTTCCTTGGACCATACGATGATGATGAAGATCACTGCTATAAGATGAACAATTGGAAGAACTAAGTCACCAAAAAGGTATCGACACACTTGGGCACTGATGGCGAGGCCGAATGCTTTCCTGCTTTGCTTCACTCTGTTCTAGAAGAAAAGTTGAAGAAGAATGCTTCGAAAATCAAAATCTCTGGGCTCTGATCTCTATTCTCTCCTTTCTCTCCCTGTCTGTGTGTATGAGAAAAATCAGTCTATTTATAGACTTGGGCTCTTGTGCGTAAAACCTCAGCAAAAGTTCCGTCTTTACGCTAACAACTGCCACCCATGATTGGAGTTATCCTTTGCGTACGTTGACACGTGTCCCATAATTTCAGTAAGAATAGGATGCACGTACACATGTTCTTCGAGATATGTGGCATGAAGGCCATGTAGGCAAACCACGTTCTGAATTGGGATAGGGCATAAAAACAACCCAAATATACCCTTAGTGTAAAGTAGTATACTAGGCGTACAATAGCCCTGATGTAGACTTCCAGCGTAAAGTGGTTGTTAAATAACCTTGAGCGTAAAAGTAGCCCAAATAAACCTTACACACACGTCAACCTTTGAGGGTAAAAACCCGTATAGTCTCCGTACGTAAAAGAAGCCATATTATGAGCGTAAGATAGCTCAGTCCACATACTAAACGACAAATTGGTCTCTGTGTAAAACAAATCCCTTTGATTCCTGTGATATATGCCATCATTAAATCTTCATGTCAGACTTTGCATTAAATGCAAGACTTGACAGCTTTGTCCAGCGTAAAAGTGGCTAGCCTGTCTTGGACGTAAAATCATTAGCTTTGACCCGGGCGTTAAATCATTAGCTTGCTTCGGGCGTAAAGTGATTAGCCTCTCTTAGGCGTAAAGTGGATCAATTTGAATGGAATGATCCATCTCTTTGACTCATTCTTATGAAGCACTTTTTACGCTCCTACATAGACAGGTTGACCAAACCAGCCCACTTTTTGCTATTCAAGGTGGATTTGTCTACCGAGAATCTAGCAGAGATGTACATGCGACAGATTGTCAGGATACATAGAGTTTCGGTGAGCATTGTCTCGGATCGGGATAGTCACTTTACTTTCCATTTCTGGAGGAGTCTGCAGCTTAGCTTGGGTACTCAGCTCAAGTTCAGTACTGCATACCACCTTCAGATGAACGAACAGTCAGAGAGGCTATTCAGACACACGAGGACATGCTGCAGACTTGTGTCATGGATTTGGAGGATCCTGGGAGGATCACTTGCACTTGGTGGAGTTTGCATACAACAACAGTTTTCAGGCCAGCATTGAGATGTTACTATTTGAGGCATTGTACGGGCGTAGATGTCGTACTCCCTTGTCATGGGATGACGTTGGAGAGCGAGATTTATTAGGACCAGAGATGGTTGTGGACGCAGCCGAGAAGGTGAAGCTCATCAGGGATCGACTTCTCATGGCGCAGACATACATCGGCATTGGGCCGATAGCCACCACAGACCTTTGGAGTTTGAGGTACAGCTTAGAGATAGGATTAGAATTAGGAGTTGTTGTTGTGATTTTGTTTGATCATGTTTGATTATTTAGTAATTTGAGACCTTGTTTGTGCTAGGTTGGAGACTGGATTTTCTTGGGGATCTCTCCGACACATGGTACTATATGCTTCGGTGGAGGTAGAAAGCTTAGCCCACGCTTCATTGGACCTTTCGCTATCAGCAAAAGAGTCGGTGGCGTATCATACATGCTAGACTTGACACCTACATTAGAGGAAGTCCACAACGTATTTCACCTGTCACAGTTGAGAGGATATATGGCAGATCCTAGCCATTTACTCGATCATTCCGAGAATGAGGTGGGACCTACTCTTAGCTATACAGAACAGCCTATGGAGATTCTGGATAGACGAGAGAAGGTGCTGAGGAACCAGTCTATACCCTTGGTTCGTGTCGCATGGAGGCATCATTCTCCAGGAGAATCCACCTGGGAGCAGGAGGATGAGATGCGCGAGTGATACCCTTATCTATTTGGACCTTGAGGTATGATTTTCTATTCTTCTCATCAGTTTAATTTTGTCTTTAATTTTGAGGATAAAATTCTTTTAAGGTGGGTAGATTTGTCTCTACCATATTTAGCTTGAGGGTATTTTGGTCATTATGATTTTTTTAATTTTTTTATTGTTTATTACATTAGTGTTTGTAATTTTTGACTTTTACTAGTTGAGACCATAGAGACTATCCTATTGTTTGACCATGACTTTGGTGACTTAGTTAGCATGGTAGAATGGTGTTGGACCCTAATCTAACTCAAGTTGACTCAAGTTAACTTGGGTTCATGGAGAGATTAGGTGCTATGTGTTGATTGGGCTATTAGCTAGAAGGTTAAGAAAACTAGCTTGTGCATTAGGCCCATAGCCCATTTCCCAATGAAACCCAAACCCTAATCTCTATTGGCCGGCCAAGAGCAGCCATATGGAGATCCCAACCCCTATATAATGTCTCTTATTAGCCACTTGCCTCTTTTAGAAATTTCCTTTTTGAAACCCTAATATTTCTTCCCCAAATTGTCAAATCTCACCATTCCTCCACCAAATTGATCCCACTCACTTCTATTTGGATTCATTTCTAGAGTAGAGGTTGAAGGAAGCCTGCTTGCATAGATTGGAGCTTATTTGACTATTGCTATTGGAAGGGAACATCTTATTTTAGGGCTTTTTGATTTTGATCTACTCTCAATAGGTAAAACTCCTCAAATTGATTCAAATCTCATATTTCTTTCCATAGTTGCATCCATCTAGGTGTCCGTTAGCTGTAGAGTGAGTTTGGTAGGAATTGGTATTGATTTAATGTGCGTATCGGACACGTATCAGTGTCCTATGACACGTGTTTGATGAAATGCCACAGTGACTGTTTTATTCTTATTTTTGCAAGTAAATATATGTTTTTGTAACCCTACACATACTGATCACATATCACTAACACTGAGCACGATTCCGTGCCGTGTTCGCTTCTAAAATGGACACGAACACGCCCGCACGAGCCCGCGTGCAGTGTCCTGCTGCTCGGGGCTTATCGCGGACAGGATACGGCTCGTGGGAGGCTGCGACTTGGTGGACACGTGGAGGCACTATCTGTGAACACACTCCCCGAGTCTCGTAGCCCCTCGTGTCGTATCGGACACGAAATCCTTCGTGCACTGGTAATGCACGGTGCCTGAACCCGTATGATTTTGTATCTGATATGCGTATCGTACAGCGAGTGGACACTTCATGGACACCTCGTGTTGTGTCCATTGTGTAGCCCTACATGTGGGCTACGTGTGGACACAAGCACGAGATGTGTCGTGGCTCATGTCGTGTCCACGAGCTCTCGAACTCACCGTACGAGGCCCACATTGCACTGTTTTCTGACACTGTATATTTTGATGGTTTTGACACGATTGTGTCCACTTCATGGGAACGTTAGGTTCATTGGGACACGTAGGACTTGTCCCTACTCCTTTAGACTTGGTTTCATAATTTCAGTTTCGAGTTTACATTAGTATTTGGTATTCGAAGTCATGTTCACTGTGTGTGTCAAGTTAGAGTTTTGTGAGACTTTGAATTGATTTATCTTTTCCTGAGATTTTATCCCTAATGTTATGATGTCATATGAAATGTTGGTATTTCGAAAATGGTTTCAGAACGATCTGTGATATTTAAATGAGTTTCCACCCTTTTTGACATGGGTTTTAGTTTAGTTTCCAATTGGTTTACCAGTGGGTTTGAGTTTTGATTTCTGAGTTTTGATTTCTGAGTTTTGATTTGAAAACAGGGATTAGTTTAATACTTGAAACTGTGCATGTTACACTGAAAATTGGTTTCATATGAAACTGGGTTGTATAAAACTAGACTAAACTGAACACATGTCCATTCCTGCACTTTGCTTGGACCCTATATGTTGCACACATACCTGAGACTCACATAAACTGAGCACTCTCAACTATATGCTACCACATCTCTCTCTCTCTCTCTCTCTCTCTCTCTCTCTCGATCTCTCTCTCTATACACACATTATACACATGTTGACACACACCCTAAACTGCCACTCTATACACACTCACACATATATACTTTACTGCACACAAGTCTTGACACACCCCATACACACTCATATATATGTTGTTTTTTCCTTTACCTATATATATACATATGTGGTTGTATCTATATATATAGCATTACCTCTATATTTTTTTTTATATAGCATTACCTCTATATATATATATATATATATATATATATATATATATTTTATATATATATATATATATATATATATATATATATATATATATATATATATATATATATATATGCATTCATAATATATATATATATATATATATATATATATATATATATATATATATATATATATATATATATATATATGCATATTTAACATATGCATATATATATATATATATATATATATATATATATATATATATATATATATATATATATATATATATATATATATATATATATATATATATATATATGCATTCATATTTAACATATGCATATAAAATATATATATATATATATATATATATATATATATATATATATATATATATATATATATATATATATATGCATATGTTATATATATATAAAAATATATATATATATATATATATATATATATATATATATATATATATATATATATATATATATATGCATATGTTAAATATGAATGCATATATATATATATATATATATATATATATATATATATATATATATATATATATATATATATATATATATATATATATATATATTTTGTATATATTTTTTTTTTTGTATATATATATATATATATATATATTTTGTATATATATATATATATATATATATATATATATATATATATATATATATATATATATATATATATATATATATATATATATATATATATATATATATATATATATATATATTTTGTATATATATATATATATATATATATATATATATATATAAATATATATATATATATATATATATATATATATATATATATATATATATATATATATATATATATATATATATATATATATTGCTATGTCGTATATTGTGCATAGCTATATGTGTGTATGTATATATAATATATATGTACTTGGTGTGTTATATGTAGATTAGTGCTTGTGTTAGACTTGTATGCTTGTTTGCCTAGGCTAGCTTTTGGTTAGGCCTAGACTTGACTAGTTAGACTAGTTTAGACCTAGAATAGACTGGTTGACCTAGTTTGACTTTATAAGTTGACCAGAGTTGACCAAGAGTTGACTTTGGCCTAGATGACCTAGAAATTATGTAGAATGAATTTTAATCTTTAGTTTTATCTTTATAGACATGTTGTGACCTATGTTGCTCTAAATAGGACTCATTACTCTGGTCTGGATATCTATTCTCATCGGACATAAGGATATCAGGCGAGTACATTCTCTGATCATTTTATACTTGTTAGGACTTATATTGTTGCTTTAGATTACTTTACTTGATGATGTTGCGTTGGTAACACGGATTGGTACTATATGGATCTTTTCATAAGATATTATCCCCCTCGGGAGCATCGGGTACATCATGTCATGTGCGTTTCACTTTCATCATGTACTCCTGTACTTTTACTATTCATGTATACTCTTGTGATTCATGTACTCTCATGTTCACAGAGCCCTCATGTATAACTTCATGTGCACTCATTTTTGAGCCCCTATGTGAAATCATGTACAATAACATAGCCTGTCTAGATCCTTGTGTATTGATTGGGGTACGGGGGAGTAGAAATAGTCGTGTGGACAATTCCAAGTAGTGTAATCATGTATAAACTCGGTAGTATCATCATGTATAAATTTTAGATGTTCACATGCCTATCTTGTACTCTAAACCACTAGTCACTTGTAGTTCTTTACTTATAGTAGATATTTCTAGTAAACTTATCTCTCACTCTTTTTTATGTACATTTCTTTCAGCCATTCATGTATCTTACTCTATTGCATGCTTTATATTCTTGTCATGATATAAACTGTTGAGATTTTGTGCTCATTCCTGTCCTGACTGAACCTGTTGAAAATATTACAGATGACACTGAGAATTTCTATCCTACGTACTATGGAGCAGCCCTAGATGACACTTGTGAGCTGGACTCCCAGGAGGACCCAGTCCTTGCAAAGGATATTACCCTAGTAGTCTAGGCTAGTTAGCTAGACTAGTTATCTTACTTTATTGTCTTGTCTTTACTTTGACTTTGAGATGTATATATTCAGGATGTTATTGTTGTTGAGATGTTATGTCTTAGACACTTAGACTTCTTCTCTTCTGTTTATATTTTATTTGGTGATATCTATCATGTCTTATCTATATGATCATACCATTCTACCTTAGCTTGTGATTGAGTTATACCTTCTGCATTGTCCTTCGATCCGAGAGTATATTTATGCAGTTATATCATATCATGTTAGATGTATGTGACCTAGGACAGCGTTCTACCGCCGACACTGTAGCGTAGGCTGGAAGTACCCACTTCTCGTGCCCCTATACTGGGTGCGGGTCGTGACTGTACCAATCCATGTTAACAATGCGTCAGCATCAAGTAAAGTAGTCTAGAGCAGGTAATATAGATACTATTATGAATAAAAACTAACAGAGAATGTACTCGCCTGATACCTTGAGCAACCGATGTGTACAGATGTCCGAACTGGAGTCACAAGGTCCTATTTAGAGAAATAAATTGGTCCATTGGTCATGGTAAAACTTGATTTTAATCATTGATCAAACTATGTCTCGATATACGGAACAACCCAGATGTTTACTCAAGATGTTTTGGACACATGGACACAGATCAAGATTGGATATCTACTCAGTTCAAGACCGAAGCTATGTTTTCCACTCGAGACTGTATTTATTTATGTAATATAATTTTTACTTTTATTGAGTCTAGGAATACATGATACACTAAGTCGTACTGGCAAATAGGCTATCCAAAATCGTTTTAAAAAATGACCTATGTTTTGAAAAATATCTCTTATTTACAAAAGCTTCTGAAGGATTTCAAAAAGCCCAAAAATATTTTCTTAAAATATTCTTGACCAACCCTGACAGAACTCGGCCAGAGTTCGGCCATAGTGAACGTTATGTGAACGTTGGATTTTTGAACTTGGTCTCCCTTCAGTTACGGATTGTTACATAGAGTTCTGTCCGAATTATGTCCAAATTCTGCCAGAGTTCTGTCTTTGGAAAAATTATAAATAGAGAGAAATTCTGATCATTTCAAATTACTCATTCACTTTCATCTCTTCTCTTCTAAAGCTTATGTTTCTTCCAAAGAGTTTTCTAAAAAAAAGCTTTCATTTTCAAATCCCAAGCCAGTTACAATTCTCTGGTCAATTTGTCGGTACGGTACGGTCTAAAAGATTTCATAGAAATTGTAATCAGAGGCTTGATTGAAGAAAGACTCTTCAAAACTGAAGTTGGTCGAGTTCTTCGTATCAAAGCTCGCGTCTGTAGAAGTTGCAAGGACTTCGTATGAAAACTTGTAGAATTTTTCAATAGTGGATTCAACGCTCGAGTTCTTCTGACTGGACTAGTCCTCACAAGAGGGAAACCAGTATAAATCGATGTGTTTGTATTTGCCTTCTGATCTCTTTTCTTTACAGTTATTACTTTGTGATTATTGATATTATTTATGTGATCTAACTGCTAACAAGTTTTTTATTAGCAATATTCTGCTGCCTACTCTATTCACCCCCCTAGAGTATTCTGCTTTACGACTTCGTTCCTACAAATGGTATCAGAGCGGGTTATACAAGTAAAGCAAGGTAAAACTGCAGTTATATTTAATTATTTTATAAATCACAGCATTACACATGGCAACTGTGAAATTTACAAGTGAAGGCCAAGCCACAAACAGACCTCCACTGTTTAACGGCACAAACTACACTTATTGGAAAATATGGATGAGTTTCTTCTTAAAATCTCTTGATTTTGACTTATGGTCTATAGTTATTGATGGCTACAAAAAGCCTCCTCGTATTACTGTTGAGGGAGTTTTAGTTGATAAGCCCCATGATAAATATACTGAGGATGAAAAAAAAAGGCCAGGCTTGACGCACGTGCTATTAACGCTTTATTTTATGCTTTAGATAGAACTGAGTTTAACAGGGTGTCGACTTGCACAACATCAAATGAAGTGTGGAAACTTCTCGAAGTAACCCACAAAGGAACAACACAAGTCAAGGAGTCAAAGATCTGCAGACTTACTCAAGAGTATGAGGCTTTCAAGATGAAGCCAAATGAATCCGTCACTCAGATGTTTACGAGATTCTTAGATATTATAAATCATTTATCTTTATTAGGCAAGGAATACAGTAACCATGAGAAGATTTGCAAACTTCTACGAGCTCTCACAAAGAACTAGATTCCAAAGGCTACAGCAATCATTAAAGGAAACGACCTCTCATCAATGTCTCTAGAAACACTCATGGGTAAGCTACTCACTCACGAGTTGGAACTTTAAGACTTTGAAGATGCTACACCAAAGGAGAAGTCAGAGAAGTCGATCGCTCTCAAGGCTGAACATAGAAGAACTGTCGAAGATGATTCTGACGACAGCGACTCTGACTCTGAAGATCAAGCTCTTCTGGTAAGAAAATTCAAAAAGTTCATGAGATTCAACAGAAGAACAAAAGACAGCAACAGCAACAATAACGAGGAAGATCCTATTTGCTACGGATGTAAGAAGAAAGGACATATGAAGAAAGATTATCCAACAACATCATCATCAACAAGAAAAAGTAGCAAATATAACAAAGGCTACCTGAAGAGATCTACATCAAAGAAGTACGCCAATACAAGCATATAGCATGAGAGCGAAGCCAGCGACTCAGAAGACGAACAATCAGATGAAGTTGCAAATGTATGCTTGATGGCTTGCGATCAGGTAACCACTAATCCTCTATTTGATCCTTATGATGATTTCACCTTTGAGCAACTAGGAGAGGCTTTCAGTGACCTATTAAATGACTACAGGAAACTGCATAGTAAATATGAAACCTCTAAGAAGGTACTTAAAGAGTACAAAGGTGAGATAGGAAGACTTATCGACCAACTAGCTGATGTTGGAAATAATGATTCTTCTATTGAGTCTGGTGAGCTTTGTTCTATTAAGCTGTTGTTACACGAGACTATCAAGTTATCCGAAGAAAGAGACCAAACTATCATCCAGCTAAAGGAAGACCTATATAAGGAGAGAAAGAATCTCCAGTGTGCATAAGTCAGAATGGAAATACTTACATCTGACAATATTAGATTATATGATACCTCCAAAAAGTTGGAAATTAGTTTAGGAAAAATGGCCTGAAGTTGTTGCTTCTTATTCTAACATGTGTCAATTACCGAATCATCGGAACACACCCAAACCAAACACGGTCAGACCAAACCAATGCCCAAGAAGACTAATAGGCATGCATTTTTCTATACTAGAAAACCAAAACCTACCAATCATGCACCTCACACTACTTTCAACACTCAAAATACAAAATGCCATTATTGTGGCCTTATTGGTCATATATCCTCCGCATGTAGAATCAGAAAGTTAGTAAATTTAAATGTTTATGCATGGATACCAAAGACTAACATGTTAGGACCCTACACGAAATGGGTACCAAGAGTTTTATCTGCAAACTGTTTTGTAGGTGGAACGCCCTTCACATGCTAGAAGCAAATGGATCCTCGACAGTAGTTGCTCACGGCACATGACCGGTGATGCATCATTATTCGCAACACCGTCGAAGAAGAATAAAGAAGGATACGTCTCCTTCGATAATAATTTAAGAGGGTACATAATCGGTATCGGTGACATTGGTAAGTCTCCCTATCATGTGATTAAAGATGTATGTCTAGTTACCGAGTTAAAACAAAATCTGTTCAGCATAAGCCATTTAGCTGATCACGGTTATGGCATTAACTTCGTCAAAGATAAATGTACTATAGTTGATAGCTCAACTGGTAGTACTATCTTTGAAGGTATCAGGGAAGACAACATATATGTTTTTTATTTGTTAGAAGATGCTAACAAAGTAGGTAGATGCTTGATGGCCAAGGGCATTGAGAGTCAACTGTGGCATATGAGACTCGGTCATGCAAACATGGACAAAATTTCCAAACTATCCACAAAGAAGTTGGTACATGGCTTACCGGACATATCTTTCAAGAAGGATATGGTATGTAGCGAATGTAAAAAGAACAAAGCTATCCGATCCGCCTTTAAGTCCAAGAGCACTGTAAGTACCACTAGACCTCTACAATTTTTGTATATGGACTTATTTGGACCTAGTAGAATTGCTAGTCTAGGTGGTAAGTTATATGCATTTGTCATTGTAGATAATTTCTCTAGATATACATGGGTATATTTTCTTGCACGCAAGAACGATGCTTTGTCAGAATTTGTTACCTTTTGCAAGAAAGTACAGAATGAAAAAGGTTTCATGATTACTCACATTCGTAGTGATCATGATGGCAAATTTGAGAATGCAGAGTTCAAGCAATTCTATGACACACACGGTTATTTGCATGAGTTTTCCTGCCCTAGGACTCCATAATGAAATGGAGTTGTGGAACGTAAGAACAGGACTCTATCTGAAATGGCTAGAGTAATGTTGAACCAGTTTAGTCTACCTAAATACTTTTGGGTTGAAGCTGTCAATACTGCGTGTTATATTTTTAATAGGGTTCTGATTCGACCTATATTGAAGAAGACTCACTATGAGTTATGGTTTGATAGAACACCCACTGTTTCATATTTTAATATATTTAGTTGTAAATGCTTTATTCTTAATACTAAAGACAACCTGAGTAAATTTGATGAAAAGGCCGATGAAGGTACCTTTTTAGGTTATGCGACAAAGAGCAAACGGTACAGAGTCTTCAATAAGAGAACCATGATCATCGAAGAATCAATTAATATCAAGTTTTATGAACTAAATCAACATTCAGACGATGATGATAATGAAGACGTGAGTACACTAAGTACAGCTACTGCAAAACCTTCCCACAAAGATGCAGAACCTTCACACCAAGCACCAGCTGAGTCTTCAAACAAAGAAGCCAGAACCAGTAATCATGAGGATATGCCAAAAGAGATGAGATTCTTGGCAGATCATCCAAAGGACTTGATAATTGGTGGGATTACCAAGGGTGTATGTACTCGTTCCTCTAATAAAGATATAACTTCTTATGTTACTTTTATTTCATAGCTTGAACCCAAAAATATTGAAGAAGCATGTAGTGATAATTTTTGGTTAGATACTATGCAAGAGGAATTAAACCAATTTGAACGGAATCAAGTTTGGGAACTTGTTCCCAAGCCCATTGATCATCCGGTCATTGGCACACGTTGAGTATTTCGAAATAAACTAAACGAGAATGGTTTAGAGACTCGTAATAAGGCTCGACTCGTAGCTCAAGGATACAATCAAGAAGAAGGTATCGACTACAATGAGACTTACGCCCTAGTTGCGAGAATAGAATCCATTCGCATGTTATGTGCATTTGTATATTTTTATAATTTTAAATTATTTCAAATGGATGTTAAAAGCAAATTTTTGAATGGTTTTATAAAAGAAGAAGTTTTTGTAGCTCAACCTCCAGGTTTTACTGATTTCAAAAATCATGATTATGTTTTCAAGTTGAAGAAAGCTGTATACGGTTTTAAACAAGCCCTCGTGTTTGGTACGATCGTCTAAGCTCTTTTCTACTTGACAACGATTTTTCAAAGGAAAAGGTTGACACTACACTGTTTATAAAATCTTTGAATAACCATCTTCTTTTGATTCAAATCTATGTAGATGATATTATTTTTGGATCCACTGATGAATCCTTTTGTCAAGAATTTTCAAAGTGTATGCAGAATGAGTTTGAGATGAGCATGATAGAAGAGCTAAAAATTTTTCTCAGACTGCAAACCAAACAAACCAACAATGAGACGTTCATAAATCAAGCAAAGTACACAAAAGATTTATTAAAGAAGTTCGACCTGGAAGCAGTCAAACCTCTTAGCACTCCAATGGCGACTTCAACCAAGCTCGATATTGATGAACAAGACAAACCCGTCGACATACGTAAGTATCGAGGTATGATCGGTAGCTTACTGTACTTAACTGCTAATCGACCAGACATTATGTTTAGTGTTTGCTTGTGTGCACGTTTTTAAGCCAATCCTAAGGAATTACATTTGTGCGCAGTTAAGCGTATCTTTCGATACCTTAAGGGCACTTCTTCTGTCGGCTTATGGTATCCTAAAACTACGTCATTTGACCTAACCGGTTATTCTGATACTGATTTTGCCGGATGCAAAGTGGATAGAAAAAGTACCATCGGTACATGTCATTTCCTAGAAATAGCCCTAGTCTCATGGTTTAGCAAGAAATAAAATTATGTCGCATTATCAACAACCGAGACTAATATATCGTCGCAGGACATTGTTGTGCACAAATTTTGTGGATGAAGCAAACTTTAGAAGACTTTGGATTACATTTTACACATATATCCATTTTCTGTGATAACACTAGTTCTATTAATTTGACTAAGAATCCAGTATGTCACTCTCGTACTAAGCATATCGAGATTCGACATCATTTTCTTAGAGAATATCAACAAAATGGAGATATAGGCCTTATATACATAGATATACAGAATCTAAGAACATCAACAAAATGGAGATATAGGCCTTATATACATAAACACACAGAATCAATTGGCTGACATTTTCACAAAACCTCTAGCAGAAGATCGTTTCAATTATTTACGTCGAGAATTAGGAATTTTAGATGTCAATAATATTAATTAATTTTATTTTATTAATTAATTTATTCAATACTCAATAACTGTTTTCGAGACAAGCCTACAAAGAGTCTGTCTGTCACCACGACTACGGTCGAAGCGAAGTGGTACTTAATTGTTCCTCGGTGAACTCCCGTAGCTGGGACAGTACTCTTACAGCAAATCTGAAACAGACGCTGAGTAACGAAAGTTAATTTATAAAATAATATTAATTATATTATTTGAAGTTTAAAATTACTAAAGTTTGAATTAAATATTTGAAATGAGTTGATGAAAATCTTTTTTAAAACCCAGGAGAACCCTAGGCGAATTCGGCCCGAGTTCGGTCCGAATTCGTCCCGAGTTCGGTCCGAATTCGGCCAGAGTTCTATTGGTGTTGTAAGTTTTTAAGTCAGAACCCGAGGCCTTCTCCTTTTCATCTTTTCCAAATTATTTCATCACAGCGGCAGCAGCAGCCGAAGAACCCCCAAACCCTACCTTTTTTCCAATCTACGTGGAGAGATCCATCAAAAATTTGGATTCGTGCGGAGAATCGCGTCCTCTACAACATACTTGATTCTCGGAAGGTATAACTCTTCTTTCCTCCACTTTCAAATTCTTAGGGTTACCTAGTTTTGGGAAAGAATGCCTAAGGGATTCAATCTTCTAAGATAAAGAAGACTAATGCCAGTGAAGAGGCATCGTCTTCCAATTCGAACATGGATTCACTCTTTTCCCTAGTCCAATCAGGTGATGGCGTGTTGGATGAGTTTTACTTCAAAACTCATGACCAAACTTTGCTATGGTATGCCGACTTTGCTATGTGTACAATATGCATAGGCGCTCCGATCAAATGGACTGTATTTCCTGATCATCGTCCTTTGTTTGAGGTATTAGGGTTAACCATCTCGTTACGCAATAATTCCCTATAGCTACTAATGCCCTTAGACTATTCTATTATAACTTTGTGTTAGACACTTTTATCGTAAGAACTCGTGTTGGTGGGATCGATATCGAGTTTGATGATGTATTGCTAGCGAAAATCCTTGGTATTCCAAATGAAGGTGCCCCGCTCGATGACAACACCGACTTCGACTTTTTCGAGGGTACGACTCTTGTTAGTTCCAAGAATAAGCTTTGTGCGCCAGCACGTGCTCGTCCTGGAAAGTTCAAGGCAAATAACTTGAACTTGTTTAACTACGAGTTACATCGCATCATCTACTCCACTATTCTTCTAAAATCCACTTCAAAAGATGATGTCACTGTACTAGAACTCTTTGCCCTCTATCACATTCTTAAGGGGATTCCTTTTTCTGTCCCTAAGACTATCATCCAGATAATGGGAAGATGTCGCGAAAGATAACGCAATCTCTCTTATGCGATGCTTATCCCTCGCATCTTTCGGCATTTTGATATCGACTTATCCACTTGCGCTCTGGACCCTGAGCCCAAGTTTCTCAAGCTTTCTTGTCGCAGCATTGCCACTGCTCCTACACCTCTTACACCTGCTTCTACTGTATCTGTTCCTCCAGACCTACCCTATGACTTTTGAGGGAATCCATCAGCACCTCTTGAATTTGCAGACGTTTGTAACACCCAGTTTTCCAGATGAGAGTAATTTTGAAATTTTGTAATTATAATTATTATTCATTGATATTTATTTCATATTATAATTTTTAGTGATTTTTAATCATTTTTAAACTATTTAAAATCATGACTTGTGATTTGGTGTTTTGCTAGTGTAACCCTAGAGATAAGTGACCTAGAGCCTAGCCATGTGATTAGGGTATTTCATTTATCATTTCTAGTATGAGGATATTTTGGTCATTTTTGAATTTTTGGGATTTATTTGGAATTATTGTGAATTATTGAGATTTATTAGAATTTATGCGATTTTTAGTATAATTTATTTGAGTGATGTTTTAGATTTTGACTAGTGTTGACTTTGGAGCCCACCCTAGAAGATAACCCTAGTTATAGTGACTTGATTAGGTCATGTGACCCTAACCTAACATTAAGTTAATTCCTAATAGGCTATTCAGAATTTAAGTTAGAATAGAGAGGCTTTTAGTCATAAGCCATGACTTATGGTTTTGAAACCATTAATTAGCAACTTAGCCCATAGAAGCCCAAGCCCAACACCATGTAAACCTAACCCTAACCCTAGCATGGCCGGCTGGCCCACCTAGGGATTTCCTTCCTATAAGTAATCTCTTTCATTAGGTTAGCCTCCTTTAGAAAGTTCACATTTGGAAAAGGAGGTAAATCCCCAACTTTAGAAATTCCTAAAAAATCTAATTTAATTCCTTTTTCCCTCAAACTAATTGCAATAGGTTCTAATTTAGGTATTCTTGCTGTGTGTGTAATTTATTTTCAGTTTGTTAACAATTTGGTGAAGTTTGGCCATCAAGAGGAACACCCCTTTTTGGAGCTTTTGAGGAGTTTTGACACCTATAGGTAAATCCCTAAAACTTTATTATAGATGCTTTTATTTTTGCATATTAACCTAGATCTAGGTGTCCCCTAGCTAACCCTAGAAATTTGTGGCATTTTGTGTCCTAAATGGACACGTATCAGTCCAATATACCTAGTATTTGATGAAATGCCCCAAAGGAGATTTCGATCTGTTTTTAGAAAAGTAATTGAATAGGATTCTAGGGTTAATTGTTGCTTATTGATTTCTAGAGGACTGAGCTTATTTTAGTGTCGTATCGTGTTGGGATCTGGACACGAACACGCGCGTTCCAGCCGCACAGATTTGCCTTGCTACTCGGGGGCAAATTCTCCTTGGACACGACGACTCGACACGAACCACTTGATACGTGGGTGGGGGCAGTCACTGACAAGGCCCTCCCCAAGTCTCATATGTCCCCGTGTCGTGTCGAGCGAGCACGAGCTCGTGCACTGGATTTGTACTGACACGTACCACACGTTCAGAGCTCCCTGACACGGCTCTCGTGTCCACTGTGGACACGAGGTGGACTCGATTCAGGGCCCTAGGTTTGTAGCCCTACCCTAGGCGTACACCCATGCACGATCACGAGTCCTAGTTTGTGTCATATCATGTCCACGAGTGAGGTGAACACGTGCACGACACTGTGTTCTGTTGTGTCTGTGTGTGCACTGTTTTTGGGTTCTGTTGATGTGGACACGTCTGTATCGTGATATTTTGGGACACGAACAGTATGTTGGACACGAGCACATTATTATCTATTATCACCAACCAATGATTTGGTATGTTAACACGTTTTCGATTTATATTTTGCATTTACCCTATTTTTCTGAAAACTGTGTTCTTCACTGATTTCCAGTTTTACAAATTAGATTTTGGCATCCATTTTAGTTTGGTTTAATACAGTTAATTGCATATTTTATACCCTAATGTTGTTCACCTACATGTTTTCTAGCTATATGTCAATTTTTGGTGATTTTGGTTGGGAATTGGATTCAAAATGGGATTTCGAAATCATGGGACTGAAACTGGTATCTAAATTGGTTTCCTTCCCTATATTTTTCTGAAAACTGAAATGGAATTGTGGTTTGAATTAAGTTGGTTTGAGACTAGAAATCTGAGAACATATTAACTGTTTACTAAACTGGGAACACCCTCTTGTTCATGACACACACACACATTTGAATTCCTGATTTTTCCTCACACCCCCACAACTGAAATCACTCACACACAATTCTAATTTCCTGTTCACTCTTCACATTAACACACACACACCTGTCACACACAAATCAGCACACTCTCACACACAATTCTAATTTCCTGTTCACTCTTCACACTGACACACACACAGAGGCCATTTTCCCTGTCCCTGTTTTTCCCAGATTACATGTAATTCCTATAACTATTTTCCTCACACATTTGACACATTGCACTGATTTTTACTGAGATACATCCTTCATGTCATACCATTTCACACTGAGATACACTCTACTGTTCCTGAGATTTCACACTGCTATCACTCTTTCAAATCTGAAAACTGCTACCTATATTCACATCTACACACACATTACTCATTCACATATTTCTCTACTGTTTTCCTATTAAACACATGGACTGACCTGTTCCCATACTAACCTCTTTACTGCTACACAGTTTACCTGAGAACACATCACCCTATTGATATCTACACACACATGAACACATGATACCTATCTACCAAACCTGAAACACAGGACACACACACTGTTTCTATATATATCACACACACACTCTAGTCTAGGTTGTATACACACACATTACATTACACTCTAAAATCTGAAAACTATTTTTCTATTTGACTCTTCAATTCCTGTTAACACACATACCCTCTCATGTACACAAACACACACACACATGCTATTCCCTATCACCCTATGTATATATATATATATATATATATATATATATATATATATATATATAAATATATATATATATATATATATATATATATATATATACACCTATATGAGATATTATCATGTAGTCTATATTTGTATGAATGTGTGTTAATTATATTTAATAAAATAAATGTGTATATGTGTGAAAAGTGTGTAATGGTCTATGTATGATATAGCTATATGGCCTATGGCCTATATACAGGGCACATAGCCTATGGGTGTATACCTATGGCTCATAGCCTGTGTGTGTGGGTTGAATGCCTAGTAATTGTGTTATTGGCTTGTATAGCCTAGATAGTGTGTGTGCTTGATAGAATAGGCTGGTTAGGCTTAGTGAGACTTGTTTGGCTTAGGCTTGACCTAGTTGACCTAGTTTGACTAGTCTAGTTGACTAGAGTTGACCAAGAGTTGACTTTAGTCCAGTTTGACCCCAAACTTCATGTAGATGTATTATAGCAGTCTGTTATATCATTTAGACTTATGGTGACTTGTACTGTTCTATAGGAGACAGACACCACTCCTCGGATAGTAGATATTCTTCAGATACTCAGGATACTGGCGAGTACATTCTCTGATCATTTCATATCCTGTTAGAATTATTTTCCTGCTTTAGATTACTTTACTTGATGCTGTCACGTTGGTAATACGGATTAGTACTATATGGATCCTTTCTTGAGATTTTATCCCCTCAGGGAGCATCGTATACTGCATGTTCTGTGCGTTTCACTTACATTGTGTATCACTATGCTTCATGGTTCATTGATCACTTGTGACATGTACTCTCATGATCACAAAGTCTTCCTTGAATCACCCATTTATAGGCATTCCCAGAATCACCCATTTATGGGCCTACCATGTATCACCCCTTGTGGGCCATTGCATGGATCATAACATAACCTGGCTGGATCCTTGTGTATTGATTGGGGTACGGGGGAGTAGAAGTAGACATGTGAATAATATCCAAGTAGTGTAGTTCCCAGAATCACTCCATAGTATAGTTCCCAGAATCTCCTATGTCATTTACTTGTCTATATTGTACTCTGACTCACTAGCCACTGTTATTTCTCTATTTATAGTAGATATTTCTATTACAGTTCTCTCTCTGTTTACATTCTGTACTTTCCTTCAGTTTTCTGTATCTTACTCTACTGAATGATTATATTTTCTAACCTGCTATGATCTGTTGAGATGTATTGTGCTCGCTCCTGTCCTGACTGGACCTGTTAAAAATTTTACAGAGAATGAGGAGGCTATGGTGTCTACCCTTATGGTGCAGCTTAGACAACGCTTGTGACTTGGACCCACTTGCAGCAGAGGATCTGCCACCAGTGGTTTAGACTGCTAGCTTAGAATTTTACCTCGTCTTTCTCAATAATACATTATTGTATATACTGGGAGTTGTTTTATCTGGATGTTGTGGAGATGTTATCATAGACACTTGGATTTCTATTTGTTGTATCTCTGTGGATTCATTTCGTTCCTTATCTCTCTATCTTTTTATCGTATTCTACCTTAGATGTGATTGAGACTGTATTACTATGTCACCTCCATTCGGAGTGTATATACTGTACAGGTACCCTTATATTGTTAGATGATTGACCTAGGACAGCGTTCTACCGCCGACACTGCGGCATAGGCTGGGCGTTGTTACGTACTCGTACCCTCACAGTGGGTGCGGGTGGTGACAACGATCTTTTTTGACACCACCCGGGAACATGAGTTCCGTAACGTGACTCGGTTCCAGGCTATTGCCAACTCGTTTGCCGATCTCTGATTTGCTCAAACGGATCATTCTGCTTGCTCTCTTCCTAGAGACCCTACTGTATCCGGTTATCGCATTGAGGATGAGGCGGTCCATTCTCTGTTCCAGCCAGGGAATGCTTATGATTGGTACTGTAATTCTGGTGCTACTCCGCACACCTCTGGAGCTGGCACATCTGGAGCTGATCCATCCGGACATGGTGGACATACTGGCACTGTAGATGATGATGATGACGATAAGGATGATATGTAATTTTAGACATTCTTGCCTAGTTATCGTACTATTGAGACTGATGTTATTGTCTTTGTTTACTTGAAAATGCTCCGACATTCCAAGCTAGTATCTGTACTCAAATTAGTTAAGTGGTTGTGATTTCTTTTGTTATTTTTGTCTGATGAACATGTTATATGCTTTCCTTAGCATATTTTTATTCAGTATAGCATTATTCAGTATTTCTCATAGCATTATCTTTTATTATGCTTCCATTTATAATGCCTGTGATATATTTTCTGCTTATCACATTTTTTTACTGTCTGTGACATTTATACCATGCCTGTGATAAATCTTTTTATATCTATATTTTGTGTTTCTTCACTGATTGTTACTTCTGCATATATTGCGGGAGAGCTTTCTCTTTTGCAATTATTTTGCCAAGTGACAACGGGAGAGAAATAAGATCTAACATCTTCGATCTGTCAGAATACAGGATATGAACAATCTACGGGAACAATTTTTTTGGTACATTATATCGGTACAATTTGTTTTGATAAAAACCAAAGATATTATATCGGTCAAGGTTTGACAATTATCAAAATGGGGAAGATTGTTGGCCCATTGGTCATGGTTAAACCTGATTTTAATAATTGATCAAACTCTGTTTCGATATACGGAACAACTCAGATGTTTACTCAAGATGTTTTGGACACTTAGACACTGATCAAGATTGGATATCTACTCAGTTCAAGACCGAAGCTATGTTTGCCACTCGAGACTATATTTCTTTATGTAATGTAATTTTTTACTTTTATTGAGTCTAGGAATATATTGTACACCAAGTCGTACTGGAAAATAGGCTATCCAAAATCGTTTTCGAAAATGACCTATGTTTTGAAAAATATCTCTTATTTACAAAAGCTTCTGAAGGATTTCAAAAAGCCCAAAAATATTTTCTTAAAATATTCCTGACTAATCCTGATAGAACTTGGCCAGAGTTCGGCCGGAGTTTGGCCCTAGTGAACGTTATGTGAACGTTGGATTTTTGAACTTGGTCTCCCTTCAGTTGCGGATTGTTACATAGATTTTTGTACGAATTCTGCCCGAATTCTGCCACAGTTCTGCTTTTGAAAAAACTATAAATAGAGAGGAATTCTGATCAATTCAAATCACTCATTCACTTTCATCTCTTCTCTTCTAAAGCTTACGTTTCTTCCAAAGAGTTTTCTAAAAAAAGCTTTCATTTTCAAATCCCAAGCCAGTTACAATTCTCTAGTCAATTTGCCGGTACGGTACGATCTAGAAAATTTTATAGAAATTGTAATCAGAGGCTTGATTGAAGAAAGACTCTTCAAAACTGAAGTTGGTCGAGTTCTTCGTATCAAAGCTCGCATTTGTAGAAGTTGCAAGGACTTCGTATGAAAACTTGCGGGATTTTCCAATAGTGGATTCAACTGGAAGTTAGAGTTCTTCCGACTGGACTAGTACTCACAAGAGGGAAACCAATATAAATCGTTGTGTTTGTGTTTGCCTTCTGATCTCTTTTCTTTACAGTTATTATTTATGATTATTGATATTATTTCTGTGATTAACTGCTAACAAGTTTTTAATTAGCAATATTCCGCTGCCTACTCTATTCACCCCCCTTAGAGTATTCTGCTTTACGATTTCGTTCCTACAAAATACAGGTTATAATATGTTTAATATATAATAATTGAAGTATACGATACAATCTACATGATACTAGGTCATTCTAGGTCAAAGTCAACTCTTGACCAACTCTGGTCAACTCTTTGGTCAACTTAGAGTCAAAGGTCAACTATCTAGGGTTTTGGTCAACTATCTAGTCAACAAGGTCAACTTACACTATTGGGTCAATATCTAGGTTAACTCTATAGTCAACTCTAAACTAATCCATGGACTCACATATCCTATGGATACCATAAACACATCTATATCATATTATATATATATATATATATATATATATATATATATATATATATATATATATATATATATATATATATATATATATATATATATAACCAATCCTATAGCCCTAGACATTAAACCATCTCATATAACATGTATGTATATACATCATATATAAATATATACACAACCTTACTTTAATTATCCACAATAACCCAAACAATATCTCCACTTTGTCCTGCATATAAGGTATGCCACCATACACCAAACCAGTTTGGGACAGAACAAAGAGGAGGGAATTAGGAATAATTCAGGGGATTAATATAGGATGAAGTATACAAGTGTTCTGTGGCAAGACATGTATGTAGATATCTAATAAAATGTGTAGTGGTGAAGAGCAATACCAGTTATCTCATGTATGCAGACAAGTGAACATGTGAAGGCAGTGTAATGTGCTTAGCTAAGTGTAATGGTAAGTGAAATACAGTGTACAGATAAGAAGTGCAGGTAAGTTAATGTGGTTCAGTAGACATGATATTCTCTCTGAAATGAGGATTATGCAGATGCAGTAGCTGATATGATGTACTGATGTGCAGAGAATTAAATGATTATAGTGATTAAATGCAAGTTATGTGCAGGTCAAGGTCTAATGCTTTGGTACTTATGTATGCCGATCAATTGCTCAAGTGGCAATGCAATGATAAGTCTGAGCCAAGGCTCGACTAAACATCCAATGCAAGGCTCGACTGGACATATAGCAATACAATTAGGAGTGCAGTGGTTAAGTGTACAGATAGTGTGTCATTTACAGAGCAAGGTAAATTGCAGACATCTATATGTAGGTAAATGCAACACCAAGTGGCTAATGCAATAAAGTAAGTAAATGCAGTGTAGTATATCCTGTTGCTAAATGCAGGTCATACAATGAAAGGAAAATGCAATAATGCAGTCATAAAATGCAATGTGTAATGTAGTGTCAAGTAAAAGAGAGTGAGTACAATAAAATGATAAATGAAATGTGATAGTGAGTATGTTAGGATATCAGTCATGGCAGTGTAATATTGTGACACATGAATATAGTAAATGGATTCAAAACAAGGTAATATGTGTAATATGAAATACAGTTAATGCAATGTTAAGGCAATATGTAAGTATATATCATAGTGTATATAGCAGTGATCAATGGGTCGAACAACTGCGTGTGCGTATGTATAGAAGATAGGGTGTACATCATGTACAGTGCAATATGCATAGCCTGACTGCACTGTGTAGGATCTGTAGCGACTGTCATGGCTCGAAATGGTCATGGCTCAAAGTCCCAAGCCTAGGGCCATGTGTCAGTCACTAGACCAACCCACAACAGTGACTAGATAGTGAAAAAATAAGTAAATGTTGAGATTAAAGTCCTTGGTAGCAAGGGATTACTGTACAGTGGCTAAACCTTGGCCGAGCCTCCCTATGGCCAATTAAACACACCAATTCTTCTCAAAGTTCCCATAGAGCAGTACACATACAACCCACAGGACATTAGCAACACAAATATATAATTACATCAAAAATTAGATATCAAAACACCCTATGGGTATTTCATCGAACACTTGAGATATGTATCATATACGGAGTGATACGCCCATGATACGCACCTCAAATGGACTCTAACTTGACCCAAATCATTCCTAGAGCAAGGGAGATCCTAAATGAATGCATCTATATTAAAGAAATCTAAAATTAAAAGGTTTAGAGGGCTCTTACCAATTGGGAGTTGGAATCCCAATAAAAATCTCTAGATCTAGCCTTTCACCAAGCTCCAATGGTCAAATTGCTCCAAATCCTTCATAGCTAGCCAATAGAGGCTTTCTCTCTTCAAGAGGAAGATATTACAATTGGTTTGGGTGAATTTGGAGTTAATTTGGAAGATGGAAGAATTTGGGGAAGAACACCAAAATTAGGGTTAGGGTTTCAATGAAAGGGGGAAGAAGGGGGCTAATAATGACTTATATAGTGGGGGGATCCCAATATGGACGGCCAACTATGTTGGGCTAGGGTTTGATTAGGTTTCATTGCTTAAGAGGCCTTTCTAAGTTGTCAAATCAAGCCTCTTTGCTAAAGTCCCAAACTAACATATTATTTCTAGTCCTTAATTAGATTCTAAGTGATTTTTAGCTAGATTATAGTCTAATTACTAATCTAAGTCCATTAGCTAAGTCTCAAGGATCATGGTTAGACTCTAGTCACAATTGTTCTAAGGTTTTACTAGCTAATGGCACAAACACATGCATCAATTTAAATAATTTTAAAATATAAAAAATCATAATTACCAAAATATCCTTATTCCAGAAAGTGGTAGTGACAGTATCTAGGTTACATATCCTACCAAGTGCTAGAGTACATCTCATCCTTATAAAGCAACAAAAACTACGGTCGTGATTATAGTAGTAAGGTTTTTGGGGTAGCATATTTTCTTATGAGAAAATACAAGAATTTAGGTATTACATACAACAAAAATCTAAGGGAACTTAGGTACTATCATAGAACTATTCGTCAATAATTCCACAAGGGATTACTACCAATTCTGTCCTACTCCTATATGGGTTAAGATTTCAACAAGTTAGAAGGTGTTGACTTGGTTGGTCATAGCTGGAGCGAGGTGGCATAGAGGGATTTATAATGTCATGGCAAGGAGATAAGTTCAAGAGGATTTGCGAACAGAAAAGTTGTAGATCATGGTAAGGAAGATTTTGATAAGTTCAATGAGATATTTTCATTGGAATTGGGCACGACTTAAGTAGATACTTGATCAAAAATTTGGAAGGAATGGCATTTAGGGTGATATGATAATTAGGCAGAAGGGGTATAAAATTAAGATTTTGGTTAAAATCAAGGCATTGCTAGGGAAGAATATGGTCTTCTTAATCGTACTTTTAGAATGATAAAAATGGCTAAATCACACAACCGTGATTTACGAGCTTAAGAAATAGGAAAGGAAAGAATATGGATACGTCTAAAACGATAACTTCCAATCACTTAGATTACTCTAGAAATCAAACGGGCTGAGGTAATTGCACACCAATTCATACTTTGGGTTAGCCTACCTATCAGGTTCCTAGGACAACATATGATCCCTCAAATACGGTTAGCCTCCAGAATTAAACTCATAGTACTTGAAAGTCCTCGATATCATCCAATTTCTATTACTACACTCTATTTCACGGCTTATCCTCTTCAATTGAAATTTCTGCTAACATAATACCAAGTTGCTCATAATGTGATCTGCCAAGGTTTATCCTCTATCCTCGAAATACACGACATTTAATTCTTAACCTATTTCACCCTTATATAAAACATCTTCATCCTCTGGAATGTATCATCCATTATGCACAACTCTATCCTATATCAAATTTATCAATCTATTTAGGATTACTCTACCTCTTTATCTTGAAATCTTTTCTTCTTGTCTCATGTCATAATCTTGGTCAGGTGCTTACAATGGTATAATTTTCATATCAACTTCTTTCCTTGTTTCTCTTGTCATAAATTTTGTATCATCTATCTCCTCGGGATAGTCTTCTCATTCTCTATTGGATCTCAATTTCAAAATCTGTAGTCCTCGTTATGTCATCATAGATAATCATGGTCATAATTTTCATCTCAATAATTTTTTTTAAAATTTCAACCTTACTCATCTTTATTTATTCAGACTAAACGTACTGTTTCTTATAATTCTCTCTTCTTGTATACCCACTACATATCCTCAAACCAGCACAATGTTCTAGTTGTCATTCCTTTCTAACTAACTTGCATCAATAAGGGTTTACTAGTTTGCCTCTTGGGGTACAGTTCTAACTCTATTCCTAGATCTTTGGCTATGATTAATCATCGAAGATCATAATCAATTCTTAAACTTAATTAACCCTGAAACTCCAAGCTATACTTTTACAAGCCTTAAGTCGTATCCAATAACAGCATAACAAATAATCTAATCATAAGCAATTATATATTTTTTACAAGCACGCCTAACTATTTTACTCCAATTTGCTAGGAAAGGTTTAAGGCTAGGTCAAATAATTAATTATATCTAATACCTCTATCATAGTCCAACTCTATTGATCGTTCTTATAGTCCCTATCTCTAATAGTTCATTCCAAGTTGACTCAACCAGTATAAAGATGCTTGACTGGTCTAACTTTGTCTTATATATTCTTCGATCATATTTCTCTCTAATATTGTTAAATTGATAATAATCTTCCTATGGTGGTACTTCATCATCCCAGAAAAATTTTTTTTCCAATATATCATATTCATGATTTTTGTATCCTCAAGGCAAAAATTCCTTAAATTTTAGTACAACTCTCAAAGCTTATATCTAGTCATGATCATCCTGTTTCATCAACTTGTTCATCCGTATGGGTCATCGAACTTTAGCTGCTATTATCCTTGAAACTTCCTTATGATCCTTCCCTTCAAGTCCAATCCTTATGATCAAAGATTTATTTTCTGTACTTTCCCTAGTCGACCTGTATGGGTTTATGATAATTCTCTCCAGAACTCTATCTAACTCAAGCAGAGGGTGGCATGTTTTGGCCTAATGGTCTCATGTCTCCAGTTATGGTTAAACCCTGTACTATTCTCTATTCCACATCCTATCTTAGAGGGGTGTCTTTATTGGCCTACTCATTAAATTATCATTTCCTCAAGTCATATATTTTGGAAATTCTATTATAGAGGTAGCACTATCCTTATTTTATCTAGTCATGTTCGATTTATGCAGTCTTCTGATCGTATTTTAGTCATCTCATTCATTCAGGAATTTTACCTCATCTACATACATATAAATACGTAAACCTCTAATTCAATTCCATATATTCTAGTCAAGGGATCTCTCTTTCAATCAAGGGATTTTTCTATAGAAACTTGTGAGACTCGTCTTATAGTATCGGTATTTATATATGGATACATATTTTGTAGTAACTTTCATACTTTCTTGGTTTTTGAAATGCTTTAAAACTTTTCACAAATTATAAAATTTTCTCCTTGACAGGCATACCGACGGTGTACCGGTGTGTGCCGACGATATACCGTCCGGAGGATATTTTCTACTTTTAGATATTTTTGATTTTAGATATTTTGATGAATAGTATTTTACATATTTTCGTGAATAGTATTTTAAATATTTTAGTGAATAGTATTTCGATATTTTGGTGAATAGTGTCGAAGTACCCTATTATCCATTACATATATGGTTTTCTTTTGACGGACAAGATTGCTTTAGATTGAGTCGCAGATCGCGATCGGACGGTCACAATTAATTATGTATACCCATTGAGTGTCTCTCTCCTTTCTCTTTTCATTCTCTTCACTCTCTCTTCATTTCTTCTTCTCTTCTCTCCCCCTTGGGCTATGCATAGGAGCTGGCCTTGAGGCCTTGGGTGTGGTGTCTAACCCCCCTAGGAGGAGGAGTAGAAGCTTAGGCTTGGTTGCTAAAACCTAGGCAAGTACATCTTGCTCAAAAGTGACATGACCATGCTTTATTTTTGGTTTTTCATAGAAACTAAAGTTTTATTGTGCTATAGCATGCTTCTCTAAATTGTTAACATCTTTAGTATGTAGCACTTTTGGTTTTGATCGGTGGTATTGCGTAGATCTGAGTTTCTAGATATGATTTTTTAGTATTTTGAGGTATTCATGTAAGCCCCCTCATTTTTGGATCTTATTTTTAATTATTTTATATAGATATTTTAATTTATTAAAGTTAATAATGGCTATGTTAGTAGTTTACTGTAGCTTTGATTTTGGAAGTACAACAAATATTGTTTTCTCAAATCTAGTTCCATATTTGGATTCTAGACTCTTCCACCTTGAGTTTGATATATCATGTCCCATCCAATTTTGCTTTTCAACATTCATTTAACTTCGCACAATTTTGGGCCAACTTAGGCCAATTTGAGCCATTGACGTAATTTTAAGCCAACTTCCAATTTAATTTTTGGACTTGACATAGATCGAAACCGTATGAACCAATATATGGTTTTGATCCATTTTGAATCTAAAATGTGCATGTCTAGGGTGTACCATCCAATCGAGTTCTCATGTGCTACTTATTTGCAAATGGCACATGAGACTCATTAAATTGATTTTTCGAGTCCAATTTGACTAGTAATGCTACTCGAACCCTAACCTAGTCAACCCTAATAGTTAGAGCCTAACTAGGAGTACCAAAACCAAGTATACATATATTTAAGAGAATTTTAGAGATTTAATTACAGCCATATGCAATATTCCCTTGTATATTTGGCTTGGTCAAACATCTAACCAAAATAGGAAACCTATTAATAATAGTATGATTTGGAGAACCAAATCATATCCAAATTAGATCAAATCAAAGCCCATGCACTAAATATATATATATATACCTATCAAACCCTAACCATCCCCTTCTCTCTTAACAGCCCACTACTCCACAAATCTCCCAAACCTAACGGCCACCACTCTAAACCCGAAACCCTAGCCAACCACCCTTTCCTTCTCAAAATCCTAATTTTTTCTCAATTTTTGCACCATCACCACCACTCACACAACCCTCTCAACATCCACATCCACCCTAGAAACTGTAGGAGCAAACTTACGGCCATTAGAGAGGTGCACGGTGCGCTACTTGGGCCGAAACTCTGTCGAATCGAAGTGTGAAATATCACAGCAGGTTAGTCAACTTGTAGATGATGTTTAATCAACTTTTTCTCATTTATTTCTCCTCAAACTAAATTTGAAAGTTACCTTTACATGTCTACTCCAACCTCTGCTCACCTGATCCCCTAGTTCTAAGCAGTTTGCCCGTGGCGTCGACTCTACGACAGGGTATCTAGAACCAATGAATTATGTTGCGAGTCATTTTTCACCTTTCTAAGATCAGTCCCTAACCTTCTTATATTTTTATTCAGAATCTAGAAGTTGATACCTTTCCAACGCATATCTGAAAGTTAGGTTTCGCATTCGTTTACTATTTTTAAAAATTCAAGACATTTGCCGTGTCATCGAACTCCGAAAAATTCTGCTTTACTTGTGTCCAAAAGTGTCAAAACTCCATGGATCCATATTAAACTTCATGTTGTGCAATGTTTAACATTATAAGTACTATTTTAACTAATATTTGGGATTTTTACATAATTTATTAATTTTATTTAGTCATTGTTTCAGGATAAATTAACGTGTCGAATTGAGGAAGTCATATGTGGCATTGACATAAGACCACTTGTGAAAGGGTTCTTCTATTGAAAATATAATTATAGCAATATATAAGTATTTATAGATAAATTCTACAAGTTTAAATATATTATTTTATTATAATTTTAAAGTATTTACGAGAGGTTTTGTTACCTATATGTACTTATATAATAGATGCAGTATCGAAACAACGTTATGACAACTAGGAGGCATAGATACTCATATAATATATATAAGGTGTATTGATATAGAATATTAAATATAGTGTGTTATTATAGGTGAGCTTGGGAGGATCGACAAGGACACCGAAGTTGGACAGGCTTACCCGCAGACAGCAGTTACAGGCAAGCGTGCCTTACCTTCGTTACAGATTATTCTTTTCTGTTTTGTTGTTCTTTTTTATTAGCATTGCATGATGTAGAACGTTGATACTTAGTGTCCATTTATAGACGGGTGCCGATGTCATGATAGTGACATCGAGTATTGACATTAGGCATTACGTACATACTGATGTGTCCATTGACACAATTGACCACAGGACACCGACACATTCATGATGCGAGGTTTACATAACTATTCGTGGTATTGACCTCGTGTTAGCATTCTAGATTTCTTTATCAGTATTGCTTTTACTTTCGAGATGACTGTACAGACTTGACATTGCTAGATTCTAGACATGGGGATTGGGGAGAACTTGACTACAATATCAGACCTATTGTCGTGTGGCCCGTTGTTTAGTGACCTTTATCTCTGTAGCAGAGTAAGGAACTATCATTATCGAGAATTGATTGTCTTTAGTGCCACGACACAGGTACTAGGGACAATACCCTGTTGAGGTGCTAGTGAGCCTTAGTGGAAGGGTCTGGTATTCTAGAAAAGTATCTCACTTGCATAGCACATAGATAGATACAGTAGGTTGCCTTAGTTCATATTTTTATTTTTGTACCTTGGCATGTATATTATGCACCTTGCTAGTCCTCCAGGCTTATACGAAGCTGAAGACTACCCGGAGGTTTACGGTTCGGGAATTGAAACCGGAGGCGTACTGGCACAGGAGGACGAGATAGTGTCAGAGGATTTTTCGTAACCATGTTATCTTCATATTTAGTCTTGCTACATTATTTTTTTTTATCAGACTTGTAGTTGATTTGTACTTTATTTCTATTTCTGTGGTTTCGGGATGTTTTACCCGCACAAACTTCATTACTTTTATTGCTGGATATTTGAGACATTTCCTTATTTATTGTTGATCTCTTTGTGGACTCTGTGGATGTGACAAGATGTATATACCTGTGGAGTGTGTTGTATTCCTTGGTGTTATCATGATTTACAACTTAAGTATTTCGCTAATAGGCATGTATTGTAGCTTGGCCCATTGGTGAAGTGCTACTGGCATGTATTCGTATATCTAGTCCTACATATTTTGGGACTTGGACATTACATGTTTTTGTGGTGGCCCATACAGGTCCGTTAATCACTTCGGTTACATTACTGTACCGACATGAGCCTGCAAATAGGATAGAAAAAGGCCTATAGAATCACATCCACACATGTTTATTGTTATACATTTTTGAACCTTATATCACTTTGAAATTTTATTTTTGACATGCATCATGCTTGATATCATCTGCTCTTAGCTTATAAGTTTTATTTCGTCACGCAGTGCAATGGACCCGCAGACCGACGACGAGAATCCCGCGGTTACTCCGTAGGGCGCAGTAGTGACTCATGTCGACTCGACCCCACCACCGATTGGAGGTTCGACAGCCCAGTCGGACCTTCCCGAAGCTTCACAACCACCAAGGTTCAGGCGAGAGGACATACCATCCATGCCAGCACTGCCACCGATGCCGCCGACAATATTTTCCCAGCTTGGACAGACGATGGATCCCAGCAGCTTTTCCAGACCATCTACGTAATGATGCAAGCACAACAGCAGATCCAGTTGGAGGCACAACAAAGACAGACAGAGCGCATCGAGGACCGCATCGCGTCATCGCTAGAGCGAGTGACTCCACCAGTTCCCCAGATGCTGTCGGGAACCATCGCCAACTTTCACCAGTTGAAGCCAGACATACTACAAAAAAATTTGCTTATAGTAACCACGAAGATCACTCACTAATATATATTAATAGTAACTGAATTTCATCATAAATGATATTAGTGACGGACCAAACACATGAGTGACGGAGTTAGAGTCAGTCACTAATACGAGCGACACTAATACTACTAGTGACGGATGAATTCCTAAATCCGTCACTATAATTGAACATGCCACATAGATAAGTATTTATCTTTCAATATAAAAAGTATTTAATATTTATTACTAACTAATTAGTCAGTCACTATTGTTGGGTCACTAATAATTATTACTAACTAATAAGTCAGTTACTATTGTTTGGTCATTAATAAAATTATTACTAACTAATATGTCAGTCACTAATGTTTGATCATTAACAATTATTACTAATAACAAATCAGCCATTATTTTTGGTCATTAATAAAATTATCACTAATTAATAGCTCAGTCACTAATGTTGGGTCATTAATAAAATTATAATTTTTTTGAACCACATTCCTAATTGTTTGATATGTCATTAATAATAATAGTAAATCATTCATTACTACTTGATCCATAAGTAGAAGCTAATTTCTTTCCACCACGTTCAGCTGAAATCATAATTTCTTCATCCAAGATAGTATAAGTGGACTCTTACTAAAAAAATTGAAGCCAAAAATAATATATTCATCAGATTAGACAAACAACTCAAAAATAAAAAATACTCTAAAACAAAGTTAAGTCTGCTATTAACCAAAAAAATCTATATTGTACATCAACACAAATTGATCTTCTAAATTTTAATAATGAAACATGATAAAGCACTCGATTTCGCGTCACACCAAGTCCCTGACCATGTACTCGATTTTGCGTCTCCGGTCCCATTGCTTGGACATACGCTCATTATCACAATTCCAACGTCTCATGTCACTAAAAAAATAGTCACATTCCTACGCAAATAAAATTAGAAAATTGTAGAAACAAATAATTAAAGAATATAAAAATAGCATAAATAGGAAAAGAAAATTATGGTTAGGGTTTTAAATTTTACTTGAGCCGGTAGGATTTCTCCATGGAGCCGATAAGACTTCCTTCCTGGACGAAAAGCGGTAGAAAATGGTTGAATTCCACTAACCAGAGTGGTCGAAGAGAATTGAACTCCGCTGACCTCTCTAGATGAGCACCTTTAAAACAAAACAAAAAATTATTAGAGAATGAGGAGATGAGTAAATAACGGAAGAGATGGGAGAATTACAAGGAGAAGGAAATCCTTATGACCTAGAGAAGGATGAGAGGAGGAGGAGAGGAAGAGAAAATTTTAGAGGAGTAAATATTTAGAGGAGGAGAGAATCATAAACCATTTATGACCAAATATTCTGTAGAGGAAAAAATGATGGCACAGGTGAAAAAAAAGTGGCGTCCAATTTTTCAATCCCGCTAACTCGGTCCCATAAATATTTAAAACTATTAGATTATTTTTTCTTATTAAATTTATTATTTAATATTAAACTATTTTTTATTAGCTACTGATTTAAAAGTCCCTAATATTTTTCATGAAACATATTTAAAATTTTCACGTCTATCTTCTCATTTAATAATTAAATAAAGTTTAGTGACTGCATAGTCCGTCACCATTAAATATTTTTTCCGTCAGAAATAGTATTACTAACGTTTTTCTTAATCGGAAACAATTAATCTTTTACTAGTGACTGAATATTCATTCCGTCACAGACTTCCATCACAATAAGCAAAATTTTGCTAGTGACTGAATATTCTTTTTCTTAATCGGAAATAATTAATCTTTTACTAGTGACTGTATATACAAGTTTTCGGGCAAAGTGGAGCCTACCGAAGTTCATGAATGCTCACCAACATTGAGCATCAGTTGGAGGTAGCTGAGTTACCGAGAGATCGTTGGATGATTGTCGTCAGGATGCAGCTGATCGGCAATGCGTACCACTGGTGGCTTGCAGAGGAGAGAAGACTTGGGCAGGATAAGGTCACTTGGGACGAGTTCTCTAAACTCTTCCAGGAGATGTATATCCCAGCTACTTTTAGAGCAGAGCTTCAAAAGCAATTCATGCATCTCGAGCAAGGCAACATGACCTTAGAAGAATACAATACCAAGTTTCTATGACTGAGCCGCTTCGTACCCACACTGATCCAGACGGAGGAGAAAAAAGGCGAAGAAATTCTATGACGGCCTGACTTACAGACTACAGGAGCTTATTGGAGCTGTAACACCTACCACTTATTCAGGAGTTCTTACCGTGGTACGACTCCTAGAGCGAGTTCACCAGAGGGAGTCAGGCACGAAGAGGCCACATGCACCAGCCAGAGTCCAGCAGGGAATTACAACTAAGAAGCCCACGATGAGCTTTCATCAGACGTCTGCCCGGATACCAGTAGCAGCCCTACCCGTTTGCCATTACTGCGACAAAAGGGGGCACATTGTGAGGGATTGCAGACGTAAATTGGGATTATGCTTACTCTGCGGTTCGAATCAGCATCCAGTACGAGACTGCCCAAAGAGTCAAAAGAACACACCAGGACTAGCACCGCAGCTGCCGAGGCCAGCACTACCGACACCAAGAGTACCGCAGGCAGGAGCAGAAGGTTTTTAGCAAAGGCCACCTCTACCACCCCATGCAGCCGTATTCCAGCAGGCTCAGCAGCAGCAGCGAGTACCAGCACATGGTCATGGACAGGCTTTTGCCATGACCGTGGAGGAGGAGCAGACGGCGGGCGAGGTCATAGCAGGTATCATATTAGTTGCTTCATTACCTGCTGTAGCATTGTTTGATTCAGGAGCATCGCATTCTTTTACTGCCGCTAGCTTCGTAGCCACATATAGAGTAGCGACCTCACCTCTCCCTAAGGTCATGAAGATTCTGACGGGAGGTGGTATTATTCCGGTTAGCGACACTTGTAGATCTTGTTTGGTAGTTATTTGTGGGAGAGAGATGTGAGCCCAATTCTTGATCTTTTTTGTGCCAAATTATGACGTAGTACTTGGTATGGACTGGATGAGTCAGTACCATGCTATATTGAATTACCGGCTTGGACGAGTTATCTTTAGGCCACCCGGGGAATCGGAGTTTGAGTTTCTTTATGGAGCTAGAGAGGAGGGTACTGTACCTACGCTTAAAGCATATATAGTTGAAGGCAAGGTTGAGTGTCCAGAGATCATAGTGGACTTTGTCGACATATTTCTCGATGACCTACCAGGTTTGCCACTTGATCGGGAAATAGAGTTCATCATCGACTTGAAGCCGGGGGGAGGAGCCTATCACATCAGCTATGTACAGGCTAGCGCCAAAGGAGTTAGAAGAGCTAAAGAAGCAAGTTGATGAACTCCTAGATAAGGGGTTTATTAGAGCTAGCATATCGCCATAGGGAGCACCTATCATGTTTGTGCCGAAGAAGGACGGAACGGTTCGCTTGTGCATTGACTACAGAGCTCTTAATGTCATGACAATCAAGAACAAGTATATGCTGCCACGCATTGATGACTTGTTCGACCAGCTGCATGGAGCTTGCATATTCTCGAAGATAGATCCCAGATCGGGGTATCATCAGATCAATGTGAGGAAAAAAGATATACCGAAGACGTCTTTCAGAACCAAATATGGGCATTATGAGTTCTTGGTGATGTCTTTCGGCCTAACCAACGTGCCGACAGTTTTTATGAGCTTGATGAATAAAGTCTTCCACCCATATTTGGATAAATTTGTAGTGGTATTTATCGACGACATCCTGGTGTATTCTAAGAGTAGGGAGGAGCACGAGGAGCATCTTCGCATCATTCTTGAGACCTTGAGGAAGGAGAGATTATATGCCAAGCCTAGAAAGTGCGAGTTTTGTATTGATAGAATCCCTTTCCTTGGACACATTATCTCAAGAGAAGGACTTTCTGTTAGCCCAATGATTATATCATGTTTTTGAATATGGCTAATCAATTAAGTTTAACATAATAACATCACTAATATTCATGTAATCACTATCATGTTGTTACTTTAACTTAGCATTGTCCTAATGTTCTGTATCAGTCACATTATTTTGTTTGCCTAACATGTATTTGTAGACATGCTGTAAGCATGATCAAACATGATCAAACCAGGACATATGCAATGAAGAATTATTGATGGGCTAAAGACGGCGTTATACAAGAAGATTTCTCTGAACCGCCTAACGACCTATCCGGGGCCTCGCATCGGGGGTCCCGCTGCCCGGTCAGCGGACACGGGTCGAGGGGGCAGCGCCCCCCTTCAGGGGTTCGGGGACGAAGCCCCCGAAAGGTATTCAGATTTCCAGATCTGTTTATCTTTGAAAACTTCAAGGATGAGACAAGGGTTAGTATATTACCATATATGTACTGGTGAGTGGCCGTAACAGCAAGCTTCTAAAGGGTCGAACAGCAAGCCTTCAGAGTCTAAGATTATCCACTAGGTTTCCAGCACCTGTAGAGACAAGGGTTAGTATATTACCATATATGTACTGGTGAGTGGCCGTAACCAATCTCAACATAAATCAACAGTAGTAAATTATGTGAATGTACACTATTGATTTGTGGTCCTTCTGTCTTGCCTTATGGTCCACTAATAATTCATATTTGATAGAAACATAAGCATTGCATATTGATGAGAGAAACATATGCAATTCATATTATTCACTAATTTGGTGAATCTTACCCAAGGTCGATAGCCATCCATGTATATTTTTGAATAACACTTACTCTGCCTGCATAAGATATTGTTAGTTATGACACCTGTCTATATGAAGGTCTCTGGTGACACGCCATATTAGACCGTCTTACTAGTATAACGACGCCCCTTGTAGTACGGGTAGCTAGCCCCACTTAAGGTCCATATACCAATGCCAGTACGTTGGCTCAATCCTTGTTCCTTCTAGGACGAACCGGGTCCATGGCCGTGGATTACCATTCGAGGAACTACCTTGTGCACAAGTTGTCCACAACCATGCACGTAATGCAACTTAGCTAATAAAAAATATAACATGCATGATAATAGCATCTTCCACACATAAGTCATAGTTCTTATTTCGTCTTGCCAACTTTCCTTGAGCCATAGGCTCGCACACCCATTTATCCAACCAAGGGACTATTCATTCTATGTTACCGTTCTTTCGAACCAAAGTCCAATATACTTATTGCCTAATACTTGGGTCTTTGCATCACCTGTTAAACAATTCATATCACAGCATGCGAGGCATCTTTTTGATTTGCAACATAACCTAGCCATGTAATAATTTACCTTTCATTATCTTTATGGGTTCATACTAAGCATCTTTTATTAAGCACCAAACACAATAACAAGTCATCCTTTATTACGCATGATGATCAAGGATCGTTGAAGGATCAAAGCGATTCACTTGTTGGTAAAATACCGAGAGAAAGAGGTCTTCTATGCAATGTCAAGCTCGGCTCACTACGTTAGTACCTGCATTGGCACCAACATCTGGTCAGCATACTTCTTTCTCTTTCTCTCAGTGACTTGATATGAATACACAGAAAATAAAAGTAAATCCATGAAAACATTCATCAAAACAATCATGAAAACACACACAAAAACCAACAACAAAAGTGACATCGAAAACCAGTAGGGCCACAATCTCGGGGCAAGCGACTCTTATATAGAATTCTTCCCCCAAGACGCGCACCATTACATCTATGGATAATCAATTAAGTTTAACATAATAACATCACTAATATTCATGTAATTGCTATCATGTTGTTACTTTAACTTAGCATCATCCTAATGTTCTGTATCAGTCATATTGTTTTGTTTGTCTAACATGTATTTGTAGACATACTGTAAGCATGATCAAACATGATCAAACCAGGACATATGTAATGAAGAATTATTGATGGGCCAAAGACGACGTTATACAAGAAGATTTCTCTGAACCGCCTAACGACCTATCCGGGGCCTCATATCGGGGATTCCGCTGATTTCTAGATCTGTTTATCTTTGGACGACCGCCGTCAAGTAAAAAAGACGTCTTCAAGTCTGTTTGAAGAAAGGCATCATCAAAGGGCTCTTAGTTTTCCTATTTTATTAATGTAATTTTTCCATATTTATTGAGTCTAGGAATATGATGTAAACTGCATCGTACTGGCAAATAGGCTACCCAAGAAACGTTTTCAAAATATCCTTTCATTTTGAAAACAAGCCCACTTACAAAAGTCCAAACTACTTCATAACTGTTTGACTTTTCAAAAAGCCCAAAAACCAATTTGCAGAAACGCTGACAGAACTCCAACAGAACTCGGTCAGAGTTCGGCCAGAGTTCGGTTAGTGAATGTTGCTTTTTGAACTTGGTCCTCTTGCAGTTACGGATCCCAACAAGATTTTTTCTTAGAGTTCTGCCCGAATTCTGCCCGAATTCTGTCAGAATTGTGCCTTTGAAAAAACTATAAATAGAGAAGGATTTCGATCATTTCAATTCACTCATACACCAATCCACTTTCATATCTTTTCTCTATAAGCCTACTACTTCTTCCAAAGTATTCTGAGCTATTCATTTTCAAATCCCAAGCCAGTTACAATCCTCTAGTCGATTTGCCAGTACGGTATGGCCTAGAAGTTTTAGAGTGATTGTAATCAGAGGCTTGATTGAAGAAAGATACTTCACAATTGTAGTTGGTCGAGTACTTCAGATCAAAGCTCGCATTGTAGAAGTTGCAAGAACTTCGGATAAAATTTATGGTGATTTCCCATAGTGGATTCAACTGGAAGCTAGAGTTCTTCCGACTGGACTAGTCCTCACAAGAAGAAAACCAGTATACATCCTTGTGTTTGCGTTTGCTCTCTACTCTCTACTTTTCATTTATATATCTGTAATATATTATCTGTGATCTTGCTGCTAACATTTTTAAATAGTTAATTTCTGCTGCCTACTCTATTCACCTCCCTCTAGAGTATTGCGCTTTACAACTCGTTCCTACAATCGGTCCTACAATTGGTATCAGAGCGGATTATACAGGTAAAGCGAGGTAATATTGTTATTATATAACTGATGTTACATAGATCACTATATCACATATGACAAGTATGAACTTCACAACTGAAGAGCAATCCTCAAATAGACTCCCACTATTTGATGGAACAAACTATAGTTATTGGAAGACACGGATGAGCTTCTACCTGAAGTCTCTAGATTTTGACTTATGGTTAATTACTGTCAATGGCTACAAAAGCCTACTATCACTTCTATCCTCACATCCTCTATAATCAATAAGCCTTATTATAGTTACACGGAGGAAGAGAAGAAGTTAGCTAGCCTTGATAAAAAAGTTATGCATATCCTTTTGTCACGACCCGTACCCGCTTTTTGGATATAAAGCATGTCTAAGATCAGCCAACGCCGCAGTGTCGGCGGTAGAACGTTATCTAATATACACAAGTCACGGTAATCTATTTATCTCATCCACAGAATAATAACGAATCAACCAAGATCAATGAAATACCAAAGAAACTGAATCATATAACTGAATATATCCAAGATTCCATGTCACGTCCGGTGGACACAAATCTACTACCAATAGACGAAAAGAGAAATAAATACATAAAATACACTAACTGAATACAACCTGCTAATCAAGGCGACCTCAACTGCAAGCACTGCGGTCTGATGCTGACTCAAACCTCTCGTCTGCTCCTAACTCAACTCGGCTAAACCTGAAGAGATCATCAGGTCCTCAGAGGACTAGCAAGATACATAAAAATAAGCCTTTCTAATAATTTATTATGCATGGAGAAAAATACAGAATAAACAAGTAAAACTAAGCAATAAGTAAAACACGAATCTGTACACTGACTACACATAAATGAACTGCTGAACAAGGTCGAGAGAATTCATGTCAAGATGTCAACGGATAACCAAATCGAATACTCAAACCCTCGCCCCTAGTGTGGACTCACAGGTTTGAACAACTACTAGCCCTCGCCCCTAGTGTGGACTCGCAGGCTAGCATCACCCTCGTCCCTAGTGTGGACTCGCAGGTGTGAACCATATACTACTAAAAAAAAATTTTGCTTGGTTGCTGCCTCCTCCGAGTGCGTCTCGATTCTTCTTTGGCTTGTGACTCAGCTCCTCTTCTACAGCTTGGGCGACCTCTAGAATCTCCTTGTAAGTAGCGGCTCGACTGGTGGCAATGGCTAAACGAATCTCGTGAGATAGTCCTTTTCTGAATCGTCGTGCCTTGTCTTCAGGGGTGCTGACCAAGTTTTCCGTGAAACGGCTGAGGCAAGAAAACTCTGATGTGTACTCATCTACGGTGTGGTTGCCCTACTCTAGGTGCTCGAACTGACTCACCAACGCCTCTCGTGCTATGTATGGAGAGAATTTTCTCTTAAATAGTCGCTTGAACTCCTCCCAAGTCACGTTTGGAGCAGAAAATCGGGGTTTGCCCTGGTACACGTTCGCGCGATACCGAAAAGCTGTCCACTGACTGACTCAATCTTCAAATCTTCTAGAACTCGGGCCATCTTCAGGTATCGTTCAACGTTCTCCAACCACTCGTCAGCGTAGAGAATCCCCTCGGTCCCATGGAATTCTCTAGGCCGGAGGTCCATAAAGTGCTTGGAAGTTCCGGGGCGTTGTCGCGGAGCATCATTAATCTGAAAAGCTTCTCTCAAGGTGTCGCAAAATATATTGGCTTGTTGCTGGAAGATTTCCAAGAGTGTAACATTGTCCAGTATTGGTGGTGGAGGCAGAACTGGTGCTGGATACATCATAGGAGCAGAATACATCGTCGGTGTTGGATGCATAGAGAAAGCTGGATACATCGCTGGTGCGGGGTGTATGGCTGGTACTGGATGTGGAATACGTGCTGGATGCGGGACTTGTGCTGGTGGTGGAACAGATGTTGGTGGAAGATCGGGTGCTGGTGGTGGAGTCTGCGGAGGAAACTACGGAGGTGGTGGAATATCGTCTCTGTGGAATCTCGAGAGCTGCGGCTGATTGCCCATATGAGTGAGCTAGTCTCCTTGTGTCGGTGGGGTCATGTACATAAAAAATCCTCATATAGTTGGTCGAGTGTTCAGTATCGCGTTGTTCCTGTCTTGAGAGTCCATCTTAACTGTAACAAGGAAAATATTTTTAGCCGTTGAAGAGAATTTCAAGCAGGATGTAAATCAAGAATTCAATGAAATCAAAGATTAGAGGCCAATAATGAGTCAAGACATGTGGATGAGATCCTAAGTTTCTAATCTTATTCGCAGGCTCACGACGGTACAATGACGTAACTGAAGTAATTAACGTTGACCTGCATGGGCCACCAAAAAATTTGTCATGACCCGCACCCGCTTTTCGAATATGAAGCGTATCCAAGCTCAGCCTACGCCACAGTGTCGGCGGTAGAACGTTGTCTAATATACACAAGTCACGGTAATCTATTTATCTCATCCACAGAATAATGACGAATCAACCAAGATCAATGAAATACCAAAGAAACTGAATCATATAACTGAATATATTCAAGATTCCATGTCACGTCCGATGGACACAAATCCACTACTAATAGACGGAAAGAGAAATAAATACATAAAATATACTAACTGAATACAACCTGCTAATCAAAGTGACCTCAACTGCAAGCACTGCGGTCTGATGCTGACTCAAATCTCTCGTCTGCTCCTGACTCAACTCGACTAAACCTGAAGAGATCATCAGGTCCTCAGAGGACTAGCAAGATACATAAAAATGAGCCTTTCTAACAGTTTATTATACATAAAGAAAAATACAGAATAAATAAGTAAAACTGAGCAATGAGTAAAACACGAATCTGTACACTGACTACACATAAATGAACTGCTGAACAAGGTCGAGAGAACTCATGTCAAGATGTCAACGGATAACCAAATCGAATACTCAAACCCTCGCCCTAGTGTGGATTCGCAAGTTTGAACAACTACTAGCCCTCGCCCTAGTGTGGACTCGCAGGCTAGCATCATCCTCGTCCCTAGTGTGGACTCGCAGGTGTGAACCATATACTACTAACCCTCGTCCCTAGTGTGGACTCGCAGGCTAGCATCATCCTCGTCCCTAGTGTGGACTCGCAGGTGTAGACCAATAACTACTAACCCTCGTCCCTAGTGTGGACTCGCAGGTTAGCTTAAGACACAGATAACTACTAACCCTCGCCCCTAATGTGGACTCGTAGGTTAGCTTCAAGATTTCAAGACAAGGAGGTATAGCAGTTCAGTTCATGACTTTTCGACCCATGACATGAGTCAATCAAGGCACAATTGAACACGACCAATAAGACACAAGACTAGCTGTGAACAAGGTCTATGTAACAATGAAATAAAATACTAACATGATATGAAAAATTATATGTCAATAATAAAGAGAAAAACTGAATAACTGAATAATGAATGACATTGCATGTAAATAAAGCTGTATAGAAAGGCAAGGTATACTTGTCTTAGGTCCTGAGCTGCGGATACGGGTCAATAATCCGTATTGAGATCCAGATAACATGTTTATAAATTAATAAGATCAATTAAGAGTACTAACCTGCCTAGTTGGTTACCTAGCATTTCTAGGTTTAATTGAATTTAGTTGGTAGGTGTATAAAGTCTTAGGCTCACCAACCCACTTGTGATATGTTATAGTCTACTTGTTAATGCAATGCAAGCCAAACTGGGCAACCAAATGATATTACCTATAATTAAGTGCATTCTGCCACCCATTTACTAACAGGTAATGACCATTTATGACACTTAGATTATGGTATACAACAACAAGAGATACTTAGGCTACTGACCCTTGTACTAAATGTTCCTTTGTATAGGATTCCAGGCTTTTAGAATCGAAACAGCAAGTAGGTGTATGATACCCATGGTACACTGCCCTGATGCCAAGAAGACCCAGTCTGAGCTTGCACCAGGCAACCTATTAGCAAAGCTGGCTGTCACATCTACTTTACTTGATACATCCTAGGCCTGACACACTACAAGTTGGCCCTAAGCAGAGAGTCCCCTGTCCCAGTCTAATTGTTTATATATGTTGCAGCCTAGCAATGTCATAACCTTTAGTATACCACAGTTACAAAGTGAAACTCAGATATCTAACTACAATAGGACTAACTGCCTATACTGGTGTCATATATCTAGATATGTATTTTCTGGTATTACCTATAATCCAAGTTATCCTATCTCCATATGACTGACACTAACCTATCCCAAATTGCTGATGTACCAGTATATGATAGTTCCTTATAGCCATACACACACATACACACATCCCATTCCCTCCTAAGCACAAACCTGGGGTCCTCGACCTTCTGAACCAGAAGATGGAAGCCTTAATGAGAAATTTATCTTGTAAAACGACCCTACAGTCCATATCAGTTCTTATATTACCCATTTGCTTCCACTGATGCCCAGATCAGTTGGGAGTCGATTAACTCATCAGCCCTCATGTTGTTGCATTAGGATGGATATCCATTGGACACCCTGGATTATAGGATACACCATATTCCCCTGTTCCCGACATCAGTAATGTGGAACCCCAACTCCTCAAATAATTCAAATGAGTCTTGCTAATATTCACAGGAATACTCCTAGCACTCTGTGATATGCAGGGCACAAGGCATGTCATGCCTATTCCCTTTAACCCCTAAGCTAACTGATACACCCGTACTCCTGGTCATCATAAAACCCAACTGACACCAATGACCTGAATCGAATACCCAGATCAGTATTCTCTTTGCTGTACACCCTTTTTCCAATTGTCTCTGCCACCTATCCCTCTATGGTACTTTCTATCCTTAGGACATCCATTTTTTAGTATCCGTAGGATACTGGAAAATTCCTGTGTTGGTATCAATTGGATACCAGAAAGTTTACATATTAGAATATCAGTTGTGATGACTGTTCACATATTGATATGAACTGATACTCCAAGGTTATCAGTCAATTTGAAATTTAACATATAAAGGGTCTACCCCTGAACCTGCCCCCTATGCCCAAATTCCTGGGTACTAACCTGACTGTTGTGTCTAAGTGTGGCCAAGAATATCTGGATCATGTAATAAAGCCTATATTGTACTTGTTCTTTCTATTGATTACTGCATATGATACCTCTGATACTAGAGTGTTGACCCTAGAAGTGTCCATTCCCATATGAAAACCTGGTGTACTATCCACCTATAATGCAAAACAGGTGGTTCCCTATTTTCAGGGAAAAAGCTGGCATATGGCATTGGGGTTGCCACCTGCTACAAAGTGAGACCTAAACAAATGCGAGTTCTTTAAGGAAAATAACTTAGTATCCTCCTAATATATGAGAATATATAACAATCATGGATTGAACCCACATATCAGGAACTGAGGAATCAAGGATGACTTACATTTACATCAATTATGGTAAAAAAGGAGATTTATGTCAGTTTCATTTGTATACAAGAGACACTCATCTGCTAACATCTATTGGATGTAAAGAAGATTCATATAGTAGTATCATTCCAATACCCAATGGTTTACAAGGAGGTTCATGAATCAATATCTCCTGGATAACAAAGGAAGGGTCTATAAGAATTTGCTATCAGTCCACCACTACATCCTTTCCTATTGAATATCCTCTAGTCTAGGGTACAGACACACCAACATGACTAGCTACCTGCTGTCATCTTAGTACAGATATAAATACCCACACACATGACATGTACTCACACCTATATATTCTAGGTACAGCTTCCCATTCGATGATGTTTCCTTAATCACTCGACCCACATGATGGATTTGTTCCATGGTTTATCCCCTTCCCTAACCTTGCCTTCTTTTCAGGATTAAAAGCAAATACCTAGGCTATAACATCCATTGACCAAAACTAAAACCAGATAATTGATTTGAGGGATGGGGGCTTACCTGTTGAGTTCGAGGCTGGACTGCTCCTCCTCCTCCTCAGCTATTCTTGCAACAGGGAATTGGTTTCTAGGGTTTTGCAGAGGGTCGGCCATAATCCTCTTAATAAATACTAGTGTACGATCAAGATCGGAAGAGATAGGGAGATTTGATTTGCTCCTATCTAAATCCTGGGTGAAGGTTTTATCTCGAATTCAAATTCGAATTCGAGTATAGGGGGTTTATGGCTTCGGTTTTAAAAAGGAATTTGAATAAACCTGCTTTGCATATAGGTCCCTGCCCATTTCCTATATTATCTCTTCTGGTCCTCTATTGTAAAAACATAACAAATAGTAAATGAGACATTTAAACAAATTTTCAAATTAATAAATAAAAGGAAAATTTGGTCAAGGGGTTGACACCTTTATACGAAGAAGAGCTTGTATGTGACAACTACAAGAAGGTAGACCACATCCAAGAAGATTGTACTACTACAATAAAGGAGAGTCACTACGAACAATCAAATGAAGGAAGATCATCGTCTCACAAGTACGCTAACACGAGCATATGGTGTGAAAGCGAAGCAAGATATTCTAAAGAAGAAGAAGAAGAAGAGAGACCTCATAAAGCTGTAAATTTATGATCAATGGCATTATCTAACGAGGTATAGAATAATTTTCTTCTTGAAGAGAATGAATTTTCTTATGATGAGTTATCTGATGCTTTCAGTGATCTATTAGAAGAACACAAGAAAGTATTAGATAAGTATAAGCAAGCTAGAAAGGATATTCTATCCTATAAGCGTGAGAATGAGAAGCTTACTTGCTTATTGAATGATGCAAGAAATACCTCTACTTCTGATAATTCTACTGAGATTTCCACACTTGAGTTTAGATTGCATGAGGCACTTGATTGCATTGAGAAAGGCACTCAAGAAAATGCTAAACTTAAGGAGGAATTAGAATCAGAAAAGAAAAAGTATTCTATTGCTTCATGTATAATTGATGCTCTTTCTGCTAAGTATGATGAGATCTGTGCTAACTCTAAAAAGTTAGAGATTAGACTGGGAAAGCAGGTAGAACAACCTACGACTCAGTCTAACACAAGACACTTAGCACATCACAAAGTCACACACCACAGATCATCTAGAAAGGAAGCAAGTAAAGCTAAAGCTTCACATAACCATGCTTTCTATTACAAGTATCCACGAACATCATGCCATCCCACTGCACGTTCTCATACTATTGTACATAGCACTATTAATACTTTCTGTTATTATTGTGGTTTGAATGGACACGTTTCTAATCGTTGTCAGATTAGAAAGCTAGTTGATATAAACTTGTACAAATGGGTTCCCAAAGCTAACAAATGTGGATCCAAGTATTGGATACCAAAGTCTTCACCTAATATTACAGGTGAAGCTTCTCATATCAAATAAAACCATAGAACATGTTGGTGATTGCAAAGCTACAAAGGTCATCTTCTATGCAATTGCACCAACAGAAGTGTGGTCACTAGAACCACTTCGGTAACATGCTTCCTAAATAGTTTTTAATATCTAGCATGTTCTGACTGATGTATTGCTATTAGATTTCATTGATATCTTTTAAATTGTTTATTGTTTGAATCAATGTGAGACATAATCCTAGCTTGACTAGCTGTTTAGCTCAAATGTTTAGTTCATACTATATAGTATTTTATTAGTGTGACACATTTATCTATGTATGCTCTTTATTTTAGTTTTATCCTTGAAGCATGTATACCACTCTAGTCTATAGGAGCTTTTGTTTTGGTTAATATGCTTTTAACTCTTCGTCATTAATTATTATTTTTTAATGGTCACTTCTTACCGATTTGTCCTTAACATGTCATATTTACTTTGATCGGTATTTTGTAAGTATGTATGTTTAGCAAGAGTCTTCTATTTACTTGAAAAGTATATACATATAATTTTATGTTAACCTTGTGCTTGCATAATATATTCACTATTGATTCTCATATTTTATTTTGATTAACTTCCTATGAATCAATTACATATTTGTCTGATAAAGCATATTTATGCATGTTTTTGATCTTGTGATATTTTTTATGTTTATTAAGGATACATAATTCATTTCATTTATATATTGCTCATATGTTTCTTATATTTTTGTATAAATATCTTTATGGGAATATATGAGTTAAGTTCAAGTTCTATATTATTTTAAAAAGTAGTTTCAAACTTGTGCTTATCTCATACTTTAGCTATTGATTACTTTGGACAAATTTATGTTCTTATCTTTATCAGCTTCTTCCTCAAATCCTCTTTCTTGGCTTTTTGGTTGACATTTTGGATATATGATATTTTTAATATCTTGATCTTGATAAACCATTATTTGGGTATTTACTTCTTTTAGAGATTCTAGATTTCGACGTTGTTCGATGATACTGCATATATTTCTTTGAATCTAAGTTCTTAAGAGTAGAGATCATTTTGGGAACAAGCCGAAAGGGTCCTTCTATCATACAGGTATAAATATCCTGAAGCGACACGGTGTACTAGTCTTCAGACTACCGTTAGCTAAGAATCGACCCCTACAGCTAACTCAAAGTGATCAATACCTTATAGACTTAAGATTTATTAAGGTCTAAATGCAACTATTATCTAATTCTGGATCGAAGGTACTGAACCCAGTCCCGTAGGTTCCAGAATACATCAACATATCTCGGTCCCACATTTTGATTTATAAATGTTTTATATTTTATTGTTACCCAATGATCTTGTAGCACATATGGATAAATGTAATTCATACATCTTATACTGTATGCTACATTATTCTAAGAGTTTTAAGTCCATAGAATATATTTTTTCATATTGTACTAATTCTTCTTAAATCCTCGGTTATTAAAGAAGAGATTGTTTTTTAGTACAAGCCTACAAAGGGTCTGTCTGTCACCATGACTACGGTCGAAGTGAAGCGGTACTTAAGTGTTCCCCGGTGAACCTCCGTTAGCTGGGACAGTACCCCTACAGCTAACCCAAGATTTATCAATGCTTTATCAACTAAAGATTTATTGAGATCTAGTTGCAATTATTATCTGATGGATTTTAGATTTTAGATTTGATGGATAATATTATATAATGATTTAATTTTACAAAAGGTAACATATATTAATCTTCATAGATTAATGTTTGTCATCTTTTGATATATTTATTTTTTTTGTCACTCTATTCTATATTTAAACTTAATGATTTTGTGACTACTCATTGAATATTATGATTTTGTGATATCATCTTTAGCTTGTGTAATATTCAATAACTTTTAGCTTTATATTATTATCTTCTTATTCAAGTTACTTACTGTCTATAATAGTAACTCCTTGCAGGGGAGAAGTCATGCATATTGAATGTCTCTCCCTCAAAGCATTTCTTTTCTTTAACCTCACGGTTGTCAGGTTGACACCGTGCTAAGGCTTTAAAAGGGAAGAAATGAATTTTGATAAGAAGATCTAATATTTTTTAATTAGTTTTTTACTTCTGAAAATATGTCTCTAAAATTCTTAAATTTTGTCATTATTATTATTTTTGGATATAGCCATGTAAAGGTGGAGTAGTTAATTGTTTCAAATAATTATTCCTTTGACATGCCATATATCAAGAATACACTTTTCTTTGGACATTTATCTAGTTATGTTTATTTGTTCAAATGGATTTATTTATGATTTATGGATTCTTTTATTGAAATTGTTTTCGTGATTCGAGTCGCCAGCTTTCAGTCTGAGGACTAAATGGACGTATTCGAACATTTACTAAGACAGTTTTTTAATAAATTCCATATTTTTGAAAAGTCTTTTTGATTTATTTTTGATTTATAGAATTTGTCCGGTACTCAAATGTTATTATTAAAGACAACTTTCAAAAAAAAATTTACTTACATGAAATGGTTTGTATTATATTTTTTATTGAAGACATATTTTCTTCATCTTTAAGCTTTTATTTATTGGATATTTCTTTTTCTTGCCTAAAGATGATATTTGTTTTGAGTTTGGAATTTTGTATGCATTTGATCAAATAGAAGAAAGATGCATATCTTGGATATCCCTTAGATCTTGTGATTATTTACTTTATCTATTCTTGCATATAAATTTCTTCAAAACTATATACGCATATTTTAAGGGGGAGCAAATTAATTGTTTCATTTTTTTTATGCCCTTAATATGTGGTATACCTTGTTCATCATGGACATATATTCTTTTACTTAAAATATCTTGTTGAGTTATTCATGATATTTGAATTTGTATTAGATGAGAGAATATGAATATTATTATTTATTTTTAATTCTCCCATTCGAGTTTCTTAAAGTTATCCTGCCAAAATTAATTTAATTCATTTTGAGTTTAAACTGATTTGCTATTTCTTATTGAGATTTTATCTCAAAGTTCATGATTATCTATTTTTAGGCTGATCATACTTTGCGGGGGAGCATTCAAGTCGACTGAATTTTTTCTTCTCAAGTATTTTGTCTTCATTACCTTCATATTTATCTTATGGATATATATCATGCTAAGGTAATTGAATTCAAATGTATGAACTTTGATATAGATTTTGCATAGATTCTAGTATACTTATTTTGATCATTTTTCGATGATTATACTCTTTGTGGAATTGATTCACTAATTTGTATAGGCAAAATATGAATCATATTTTTTTTTATCATTGTTAAAAGTCTTATTATATTTTTGATTCTTTTATATATACTAAATCTGCAAATTTCTATTCCTCATGATTTATTTATGACCAATGATTGATTCCTACTATATAATTTTTTTTGTCTATTTCAAAACATAATATGATGAACAAAATATGTTTTGAATGTTATTTTTGGATTTCTAGTTAGTAAACTATGTATTGATTGATTTCAATATTTTTAATTTCAACCAACTATTTTTGACAAATTTTTCTACTATAGTTATGCAATTTTCTACACTTGTCGTTACACTGTTCTCTTAATCCTTGATCATGATTATTTTTGCTTTCCTCCTTAAATTTTGCTTGAGTTTATTTTTAGCTCTAATTACAGGAGAGCTTATTTTTGATCATGTCAAAGGGGGACAAATAAGTTTAAGTTAGCACACAATATTCTAGTATTATGTGTATATTAGTGATACATGCATCTGTTGTATATATATTAAACTTAACCGATTTGCCATAATCAAAAAGGGGGAGATTGTTAGCCCAATGATTATATCATATTTTTGAATATGGCTAATCAATTAAGTTTAACATAATAACATCACTAATATTCATGTAATCACTATCATGTTGTTACTTTAACTTAGCATTGTCCTAATGTTCTGTATCAGTCACATTATTTTGTTTGTCTAACATGTATTTGTAGACATGCTGTAAGCATGATCAAACGTGATCAAACCAGAAAATATGCAATGAAGAATTATTGATGGGCTAAAGACGGCGTTATACAAGAAGATTTCTATGAACCGCCTAATGACCTATCCGGGGCCTCGTATCGGGGGTTTCGCTGCCCGGTCAGCGGACAGTGTCACGACCCGCACCCGTTTTTTTTAAATGGATACAAGATGTGTCCAAGCCAGCCTACGTCGCATTATCGACGTAGAACACTGTCACGGCCATGAAGATCAAAATCATAAATAATGCTCATTCACATAATTAATTTAATTTACAATGATCACAAGTTTTATATTTGTAGAAAATATAAATTTGTACAAATATTGGAATGACTACAACTCCGCTATCTAGCTAATTTCTAGGCTTTTGTCTGCAAGTACCCCCGTATCTCCCATGCTAAGTGAATCCACGGCTAACCTGAAAAATATTGGTTTCCAGTCAGGAATGGAACAAGCACAATTCACTTAATGCAATTTCAATAAATGAAAATGACTATACAACAGAGGTTAGACATCAATTACATATTTTGAAAATAAACAAAAAATACGGAAAACTAGTAGCAAATAAATAGACACAAAATACTTTTCCAATCGTAGAAGTAACTTTGATATGTGATCGGTCTCGGGACAATTACACGACACTGTCTAAAGTTACACTGTCTACATTGTATAATACAATAAAGAAATCACTGTTTACACTGTCTACTTTGCAATAATAAATTACTGTTTACACTGTCTACTTTGCAATAAATAATCACTGTCTACACTGTCTACTTTGCAATAATAAATCATTGTCTACACTGTCTACACTGTCTAAGGTCAGATCATACATCGTTGGTACTTCACATTCCCGACTCAACAATTTATAATAGAATATAAAAATCACATAATCAATGGCCAATCAATGAAATATAGTGAAGATCAATATCAAAATACAGACAATAAACTGTACTCGCATGTGGTCCTTTGCTGGTGAAACCGATAGTCCAAACCACTCAATATGCCACAATAGTCAAAACTCGTACAATAGTCCCCAGAAGCTGAAATAAATATTAACAATATTCTCAGAATAGTCAAATTAGCTAGGATTGCTTGTCCTTAAGTCCAATTCTGGAAACAGGGGCAAAACGGTAATTTCGGGCCAAAACGGTGTCCGTCGTTGGACCCGCTTTGCACCAAAAAACGTGACAGAGTCAACGGTCTCTAAAGTCATCAAACTATATGTCTACGGATTCGTTTTGATGTTACAAACCCAACCGTATGTCCAGAGTTGGATTCCGGCGGCCCGTGCACAAAATCGTCCGTTGAATCGGACCGTGGGGCCCACAAAACGGCGATCCAATCAACTGTCTCAGAATCAGACCAAACTTGGCATACAGGACCAGAAAAATGATACGGTCCTGTTGGCATAAGTTTTATCTCGATCTGATGAGCGTGCATAAAGTAATTAGGAAATTTGTACAGAGACCGATACGGTAAATTTTGACGGATATGCATCAAATTCGTCGCGTACACGCGACTAATTTGAATTTCGTCAAAGCCCACACGTCCACGAAGCCGTTATGCACCTTTCAATGCTTTCGGTTCGTGACCATGTCGTCCGGATTGGCGGGACGCACGTCGAGTCGAAGGATTTCTAAGTTTTTAAAACAAATTTTCGGTCAACTTCGGGATCCGATTTCTCGGCACGTAGTCGATAAAATCGACTTCTGCAAATTGGGTCGTGGAGCCCTACATGTTGTCTCTAACTTTGTTCAAGTAGACTTTCTAAAGGGTTACTGGATCGATCAGAATCGATATTCCAAAGTGGGTTCATGGACTGTTTTGCGTTCTATTTTGGGACAGATTTTTCGTGATTTTTAACTCGATTTCTCTCGAGTTTCGGGTCACAAAAATTCAAACTATTTAACAGGGATTTAAGAGGGTTATATCCAGATCGTACCAGAGAAATTGGTTTGGGAATTCGTCGAACGCTGCTGGAGAAAACACAACTCGAAGTTGCCTCTTCGACCAGCTGCTGCTGTCACTTCAGTCCGCAAGCACGCGCCTGTGCGTGCTGTGGCGGCTTGGCCGACCGACTTCGGCACTCGCGCGACTGCACACGACCGTGAGGGAGCCGTCCAGGTGGCTGGAGGTCGTGGAGATGTTGAGGTATTAGGGTTTTGTTTTGTCGATAGAAACTCCTCCCCCCTCGCGTGGATTTACCTATAGGTAACTGTATATGTGACCCTCGGGTTGGGCTCTGCTAGCAGAGTATGTAGGATCGGGTTCCCTCAGGTTGGGCCTGGGAGCTGGCCCGTGTTGTTTCTATTGCTTTCTTCTTCTTTTTATTTTTATTTAAAATAATATATATATATATATATATATATATATATATATATATATATATATATAAAATATATATATATATATATATATATATATATATATATATATATATATATTCATATGAATACTAGTATAATAATATCCATACAAATCTAAATAAAACCCAATGTTATCTATTCTTAGAGGAAGGCTTATTCTTATAAATATGAATATATTAATAACATTTATTAGATAACCAAATAAATATAACCAATAATAATATCATATATATAATAACCTCAATAAAATAATAATAACTATAACGAAATTCAATAAAACAATAATGGTGTATATATACCATTATTACGCAGTATAATAATCCCAAAATGCACAATGACCCATTTGATGCAAAAGTCACTGAATATCACTAATAATAATATTTATAATATTAAATCATGAATACTTAGGAATATTCATTAAATCATTAAAATGGAAAACCACCCACTCACCAAAATACATGTCATCGGACGTGCCGCATGACCTACATGGGCTTGGGCTCAGTTCGGGCTAAAATGGTATAACCGGCTTCCCTAAATTCAATAATATAAATAATGAATAAATAAACCTTTGGTAAGGGTTAAGTCGTAACTTGGCTTGGTTTTCCTAGTTAGGACATCGCTATGGCTCGGCCTTCCCTATCAGGGCTAACACACTAGTCAAAGCACGCCATTGCACTATCCGTGCCACGATTCCTAGTCGTCTTGTACTCCAAAACTCTACTATGGCTAAAATTATCTACCGTAAAAATTAACTAAATAATTATTTATAAAAATCTAAAACTCACCATTTAATTCAAATAAATGAATAAAAATAAATTATCAAAATTCCGAAAAGAGGGGTTACAAATCTAGCAACCTTAAAAATAATTTTGTCCTTGAAATTCTAATTCATAACTATTCCTTAAATTAAAAAAGAACTCTACTATTACCTTAATCTCCTCGAATTTTTAATTTCTCAAAAATAGTTTATATCCTCCTCCTAGCCATTTTGTAACTACGGAACTCCGAGGACTTCTACCCACCTTTGGTCACACTACTCCCTCAAAGGTATGTCCCTACAACTTTATAATCATCCAACTAATTGCTATAATTGCTACCAATTGATATCTACTGAATATGGCACCTATAAACCGCTCATATCTATCAAATAACCCAAAATCTAACAAGCAACAAATTTACACAAATAGCTAAGAAATATTGGTAAATTCTAATTAGCTTGACCATTTGTCACTCTACAATAGGAAGGACAGGAAGATAAGAAAAAATAATCGAAAATAAATATGAAGTTTCCAGAGCGGTAGAGGGTATCCAATGATGTAGACAGAAAGAAAGTTTATAAACCATTGACTTATTTGCTAGATTGAGCTACTCTAGTCCAGTCACTTTGCTAAGTCAAAGAACCATTCGTTTTTCAGAGGTCTTGCAAACCGTACAATACAGAAGTTCCGTTCTCATAATTCTAGACAGTTTTTACAATAGAACGGAATTTGAGGAATCAAGATTGTGATCTTTCCCGTGGTTATTTAAACACACGAGCAAGGGATATAAACGTAATACAAAATCGTATTACGACTTCCAGGTAGGTGGATTAATGGTCACGAATGACTTCACATTCCAAGAGGGGGAGAGCACAAAATAGGTATAGGGACCTATTTCAAATAATTCGGTTTTTATAGTCCAAATATGGTGGTATATATATGGATGGGTTTTACTGGGTCTTAATGGATTCTCAGATTGGACATCGATCGTTGGTTGGGTGAACCTTGAATTTCAATCTATAATGACTGGACAAGATCCCAATGGTAAAACTATTTCTAGTAGGTTAGGGTAACCTAGAATAAGTTTCCACCCAAGCGGTTGAGCTAGTTGGGCAGTCGGATTGGTTAAATAGGTTTTGCAAGCCTTGAAGGTGCATCTTTCGTGACTTTTGTGTTTAAGTAGCACAAGAAGATACAATTACGTGGCACACTAGTGGCATGTGTGTAGTGAGCTTCGAGTCAATCACAACCATGTATTGGGTCGAAAGATTCGAGTCGAAGTTGAGTCTCTAATTGTTGTCGGGAAGTATATCGGTATTATAGTAAGGGTTATAGCTAGTCCTTTTGACCTGAAAGTCGTACCATAAAAATAGAGTACAAGAGAACGTGCTTGAGTGGGACATGATATACCTAGATGAAGGTAGACTCGTCTAAATTTTGTATATAAAATTTGTTGGAAGGTAACAGCTGGTCTCGTGCTTCGAATATTAATGACACGGCCTGGGACACAAAATGATCTAAATAGAAAGTGGGAGTCCATGAGACACTAATTTTCATCCCAATGGAAATTATTCTAATCAATCGGTAATCCTCGTATCTTCCAAAATTTTAGGAGGCTTACAGTCTACCCACCTTAGAAGCTAGGTCATGGTCTTAGGAATAATGAGGTCAAAAGAATTCCAAAATCCAGGTTTTGTACCGCGACTCTTGTTAATAAAGATTCAGGCATGGCGTAACAGGGTACGGTAGTTATAAGTCGAGTCAAGGATCGTTTCTCACTAAATGGAAAACGAGTGTGTACAATGACACACGGTCGATAAAAAAGAACGATCTACTCGTCTAGTATACTAGAGTTATCGACAGGGTTACCAACTCTAAGGCACATCACATGAAAAGATTTCTAACAACCGGGTCATAAATTTCTATTGGGGTCAAACCTGCCAGACTATAGTCACAAGGGTTCTAATTAAAGCAAGCTTCAAGCAATTAATTAGAGGCTCTCGCCATTTGGTTCCTTGAGAATAGATAGTCTCCTAGGTTGGCATTTTGACTAAGGGTAAAACCCTAATCATTCTCAAATTCGAATGGCTAGAAGGTCCCAATAGTAGTTGAGGGTCGAGAGGAGAATGAGTAACTTAAGGCAAGATTCTAGTCACGTGGCTGGCCAATGGTAACTACACTTGTGTATACAACTACCATAGCCATGGGGATTACTCTGTATCTCTCTACCAATATGAGCTTCCGTCTTTCCAAGTCAGTGAAAGACAAAAACAATAGAGTTCAAGGGAGATGTCACTGAACATAATTACGTGATTCAAAGGCGAATGTATAATTTTAAGAGAAATTGTCAATGCAGTCGCGGATGAGATCCTAGAGACATCTACATCTCAATCCACATAGGTTAATCAGAGGGAGAGCGAACCGGGTGCACTACGGTTGATCAGACCGTAATACATCGATTCTGATTAGGCAATATGTTAGTAAGCATCCCCACTAAACATATATCTTGAATCAGGCTCGAGAAAAGAGTGAGGTTCCAAAACTAGGCTGTAATAGCAACATTGGTTAAGATAGTCAAATACAATTTTACCAGATTTTTGAAAGGAGGCACTGGTAGTTCGAGTTTTGTGAGAATCAAAACCTTACCCGGTATTCTTGCTTATACGGTCATCCTACTATCCTCTTATTCATAAGACCTTGGTCAACCAATGGATTATGGAACTTCTAAATTCTATGTTCTAGGTAAACCTATTAGCGTCAATCAATATCCTAGTCAATAGGTCACAAGGACCACGGAATGCTAGATCGGGACACGTGCTACCCAACTTACAAAACTTCTACTAATATTGGCTTCGGGTCTTATGGGACATACTGGCATTTTCCTATCCTCCATAGTATCCTAAACTTGTAATCACATCTGGAATCATTTTACCGAGAATTATGCCTTGCTCGTATACTCGGGCGTTAGTAAACCCATGGTTCCGTGATTCAGCTGTGATATGCTATCAGGTACTCTACCTTATATTAACACAAGGTCAAAGAGGTCAACGTAGATATAGTTTTAGCAATGTTCCATAACCTACGTGGATACAATCACGTGGGTTGTGTCATGTCGTGTCGTGTGCACGGACACCGTGAACACGTGCACGACGATTGGTCTATTTTTGTACTGTTTTTGTAATTAAAGTGATTGGACACGTTTTGTGGACACAAACACATCACGTGACACGTACACATTGTGTTTTCACTTTACCAACCATAGAATTACTGTTTTAATTTAAAATTCATTGTTCATTCCTCATTTTTCCCAAATTACTGAAACCTTCATATTCAGTCCTATTTTTCTATTTTTTTCAGATTTCAAAATTGAGTTTTGGCATCAATTTTAACCTAATGTAAACTGTTAATTGCATGATTTTAAAGCCCTAATGTGTACCCCTACATGTTATCTAATTGTATGAGGAAATTGGGTTTGATTTGGTGGTTGTGTGATTCAAAAATCTGGAAATGAGATGTGGGGACTGTTTAATTGGTTTTATGTGTTACCATGAGTTGTTTGAACTGTTTGATTAATATTTAAATCTGAGAATGGTTTAGGGGGGACTGTAAACTGATTTTGGTATTCTGTGAACTATAGGTTAATGTTTGAAACCTGAAATTGATAAACTGAGATTGGGTGATGTTTTTAAGTGAGTTTATAAACTGTTTTTGTGTTCCTATTGGACTGATATTGAGAACTGTAAACTGATTTTTAGGTTTGTACATTAACTGGGAATTAGAGAAGGTTTCCTATGTAAATCTGAGTTTGTTCTCATTATTTTCCTCGCTGTTTTCTCACTAATTGACCTCACTGTTTTGCCCATTGTTTTGCCCTTGTTCACTATTATGTTTTCACACATATATTTATCCACACACCCTCTACACACACACACTTATGTAATTTGCATCACTTCACTCAAACACACACATTGGCATGCACCAGGTTCACTCTCTCACACCTTCATTCTCTTGACACTCATCCTCATGACACACACACACACACACACTTGGACACATGTTCATGTGTCCCTCTCTCTCTCTACATATGTATATGTATAGGTATTGGCATATAGTGTTGTATTGTATACATATATTAGCCTATAGGTATATATTCTAAGTTATATTGTACAACACATCAATGTGTGTGTGTATATATATATATATATATATATATATATATATATATATATATATATATATATATATATATATATATATATATATATATATATATATATATATATATATATATATATATACATAATATATATATTTTTTAATATATACATAATATATATATATATATATATATATATATGTATATATATATATATATATATATATATTTTATATATATATATATATAAAAAAATATAAAATATATATATATATATATATATATATATATATATATATATATATACATTGTCATATTATGTATGTATCTAATATGTGAATATGAGCCTATATATATATCAATATAGATATCCTATATTAGATTGTGTGGTATGTATATATATGTATTGTTTTAGATATAGATATTGAATATGGTATTGCCTATTGGCCCATGGCCTAGTCTCTTAGCCTATGGCCTATGATTGTGTTTGCTTAGCTAGTGAGCTTAGATTAGACTTGTGTAGTCTTTTTAGACTTAGAATAGCCTTGTTAGCCTAGTGTAGACTAGTTTGACTTAGGTTTGACTTGGTTGACCTAGTTTGACTTCTAGGGTTGACCAGAGTTGACCAAGAGTTGACTTTGGTCTAGATTGACCTAGATTCATATAGTATGCATCGTAGTGCACCTTATTACTATTCTGGACTTGTTGTGACTTGTGCTGTTCTAATAGGAGCCAGACACCACTCCTCGGATAGTACTTTCGTCTTGGACATTCAGATAGCAGGCGAGTACATTCTCTGATCTTTTTATACTTATCTGGACTATATTCTTGCTCTAGATTACTTTACATGATGCTGACACGTATTTTCACGGATTAGTACTATATGGATCCCTTCCTGAGATGTTATCCCTCTACGGGTGTATCGGGTATTTCATGTTCATGTACTTTATCATGTGCATCAGGTACTCCTTGTACTCGTACTAGTTCATGTTATTACATGTTCTTATGTGCTTTTATGTACTTTATCACGTGCCTCATGTACTACTCATTACATGAGTTCACGTACCATTAGCTGTATTCATGTGCTTATAACGTAACTTGAATGGATCCTTGTGTATTGATTGGGGCGGGGTGAGTAGAATTGATTATGTGATCATTATCCCAGTAGCTGTATAAATGTGCCTCCTTATTTGTATTCATATGCCCCTAAGCCAATTACATAACCATATTATACTCTAAATCACTTAGCCACTTACAGTCTATACTTATCAGTATTTACTTTCAGTTACAAATATCTCATGTTTTACTTGTACTTCTTTTCAGCACTTTCTGTATTTTACTCTATTGTATGATTTATACTCCTAACCTGCTATGAACTGTTGAGAGATATGTGCTCATTCCCGTCCTGACTGGACCTGTTGAAAATTTTACAGTGAATGATGAGGCTCTGGTGTCTACCCTCTTGGTGCAGCATTAGACATCACTAGTGGCTTGGACCTACTAGCAGTTGATGATACTTTCCTAGATTAGGATGTCTTTATCTTTCTGGATTCTGTATTGAGTTTCTGAGAACTTATTTGGATATGTACTTATTTAGACACTTAGAATTCTGGATCGTATCTCTGTGTTTAATTTCTGGATATTTATCTATCTTTCCTTTCATGTTCTACCATAGATGTGTTTGAGATATATTCTGTTATGTCACCCCCATTCGGGGAGTATAACTGTTTATTTACCCTTATCTGTTAGATATTGTGACCTAGGACAGCGTTCTACCACCGACAATGCGGCGTAGGCTGGACGTACCCACGTCTCGTGCCCTTACTCTAGGGTACGAGTCGTGACACGTTTTTAGTGGTGGCCCATGTAGGTCGAGTTTATGTAGTAGTATTCGAACTAGAGTATCACTACAGCCTGCAGTAGGATTAGGATATATTTTTTTAAGGGTACTCAATCACAGTTAGGATTCCTTAAAAGATTCCTGGGACGACCCTTGAAAATCTTATTTAAACTTCAATTTAAAATCATTTCCCTTATTTTGTTCGCTCTCACTCCTTGATTATTGAATTTGATTTCGTTGGATCGTTGTTAATTTTGATTTTTCTATCGAGATGAATTTTATGGCCGGGGTTACGATATTTTCTGATAACATATGTTGACGGAATAACAGGGATGGTAAAACGTCTGCTTGATTATGGAACATGTAGTTTATCGCAGCCATATTAGCTGGCGTGGGGGAAACATGGATACCTGGCTTCGGATGTACGTATCTTGGTTATGAGATTTGGAAATTCTCGCAGCTATACTAGTCGGCATAGCGAGATTTCCAGACGACATGATTGTAGAGGTGCATACCCTAGTTATGGAATCTATCGTTATTCGTAGCCTTACTTACTGGCGTGGCGAGGACTCTGAGTAACGTGATTTTGGACAGACGCATATGATTATCAGATTGTATCTTGAGAAGGTTTTTAAACATATCATCTCTATCGTACCATTCTGTTGTATAAATTGTACCCCATCATCAAATAACTTAGGAGTAGGAGTAGGAGTATGAGTAGGAGTAGCTTAGCTATTATTATAACCTTGTGTAACTTCTTGCTATAAATTCTTCCTAATACAATGAATCGGTGATTTTGCTAGACCTTGACTTAGATTTGATATTGTAACTCTGGTTTCAAAATGGTTCCCTCTTTTAAACAGATAAGCAGAACAGATTTTATCAATATTTTCTCTTGTCATTATTTCTTGTATTACCTTAAAATATATATATAGTGGACACAGATACTTGCCTGACACGTATGCATACTACACTTGTTTACCAACCTATCTAAATGCATGTTAATATGATTGATGTTAAGTTCTCAAAATCCTAGTATTCTAATATAGTGCAGTATCAGTAACTAGTTCTCTGTTTCTCCATATTAAATTTGTAAATTTAAATTTAAATTTTATGTTATTAGTTTTGCTTACATCACTACACATGTATGTTATATACAGGGTTTTATTTCTTAAAGAAATTGGTTGAGTTTTGTGTTGAATTGTCAAATCTGAGACTGTGTACATAGTAAACCCTTAACCTTGGATTCTAAGTGTTTAGTTCAAATTGCAGTTTTAAATTGTAATGTTTTGAGCCGTATACACGGTTGTGTGCAGGTATATAATGTTAGGTTCATACTCTTACATGTTAGGTTGTGGTTGTGGTAAACATTGAGTTTGTTTTGATGTTCGAATTTCTCCAAAATTTAAAAACTGAATACATGTTAACATTTTTACATTGCCTTCAAATGTGTAGTTCAATTTCAGATCTAATATGTAATGTTGAGCTAAACTGAAAGATCGAACCCTTTATTTTAAGTTTTAACCCATGTACACTTGACACTCTACACTAATGTTCACAACTGCCATATAAACCTAACCCTTCATCTCTATGTTATGTTCATGTAGCCATATAGATACTTATATATACGGTTAGCCATACATGTTATGAGTAAATAGCTTGTGCCTTGTAGATTGCTTAACTAATATGCCATGAATAGTGTAACTTGATAGCTATAGTTGAGATCCAAATCCTCCTATACACTTTCATGTACATGTCACGCAAACCACATAACCCTTACATAATGCTATCTTTTCCCTCTCTAACACTCTCTCCTTCTATATATATTATATTATGATTGGATTCAATGCTATTGACTTTCGTTCCTTAAACTTGTGGTTCTGGTTTTCTTAAAAAAGTACCACCTTATAGATGATTAGTAGTTAACTTATTTTATTTTTGATAATTACCGGTTTTCAGATAGGATGGTAGACTGATGTACAGCATTAATGATTGTTGTATTTTTATCCTTTCCAGTATGGCACCCATGACCCAAGCCTGTCGCCTGAGAGCAGCTGCAGCTACTGATAGTGTGCTTCTACCTCCTATTACTCAGGAGGTAGTGACCCCTCAGGCTGACCCAAGGGTAGTGGCACCTCCCGCCATCGAGAAGGTGTTAGCATCCTTACCAGAGAGTTTTCCTCCACCACCTGTTACCCAGGAGAGAGCTGCAGTCTCATCTGAGACCAAGAGTCCTTTCCTGCCTCTTCCTCTGCCTCCAGGAGCGGTACCCCATACCATACCCTCGGCATATTTGTTTCCTGACGGAGCTCAGATATCCAGCCTTCTCCAGGATGTGTTGGAGACATAGAGAGTTCAGGCTGAGATCCTGAAGGAGCAGGGCCGCGGGATCCAACTGCTGTGGGATTTGGTACATTCAGGGGAAGAGCCTAGTTCTAAGAGGCCGAGGAGCAGTGTATACCCAGAGCCCCGTATACACCCAGACCATCAGCTTAGACCAGCCTACCCAGTCCAGACTCCTGTTCAGCAGAGGCCAGCTGAGAGAGTGCCTACCTGCACCTTCTGTAAGAAGCCTGGACATGTGTGGGACGACTGTAGGAAGAGAAGAGGGGTGTGCCTGTTGTGTGGGTCGGCTGCACACAGGCTGCGAGACTGTCCTGCTGCACTTATCCCAGCCAAGACTCCGCCTTCGGGAGGGAGTTCCAGCCACCAGACCTAGTTGGAGGTGAATCTTTGACCTATATCTTAGCCAGTCTTTGAAATTCATGCACCCTACCATATTGTTGTATGTTTCGATACCTTATGATTGCTCTTGATCTAATATGACTAGAATGGCTAGATGAGACCTCAGACTGATACCACTTACCAAATCCTATATGATATCCTTCCAATTGCATGATTTAGATAAGTTCTCTTTTGACCTTGATTGTTTGGGTTTGACCTAGAAGGGGTGCGATCATCTTAATTTCGAGGACGAAATTTTTCTAAGGTGGGTAGGGTTGTAACACCCAGTTTTCCAAATGAGGGTAATTTTGAAATTTTGTAATTTTAATCTTTTAATAATGATATTTTAAATCATGATATAATTTTTGGTAATTTTTAAATCATTTTAAAACTATTTTAAATCTTGACTTATGATTTTGGTGTTTTGATAGTGTAACACTAGAGACAGCTTAACCCAGAGCCTAGCCATGTGATTAGGGTGTTTCATTTATCATTTCCAGTTCGAGGGTATTTTTGTCATTTTGAATTTAATTGAATTTAATATATATTATTTGGAATTTAATGTATTATTAAGAATGGTATGTTTTTAATATTATTTAATTGATTGCCATGTTTTGTGATTAGCCTAACATGGTTTGGGCCTAACCTAGATTAGTCACAGCTAGTCTTAGCTAACCATGGTTAGTGATAGTTAGTATTAATTAGATTTATTAGAATTAATGTGATTTTTAGTGATTTTTAGTATAATTGATTTTGGGCCTATAGTTGACTTTGACTAGTATTGACTAGGAGACAAACCTAGAGACTAACCTAGGTTATGACCACTTGGTTAGGTTAAGTAACCTTGGCTTGACCTAAGTTAGTAAGGTTTAACTCATTGGAACTTGTTTGGAGAGATTAGGAATTAATTAGGCTAGAATGGCTTGTGACTTCATAAGTCATGACTAATGACTTGAGACTTAAAGCCCATAGGCCCACACCATGTAGCCAAACCCTAACCCTAATCAGCCCAGGGCTGGTCATGATGGTCTCCCCCAACCTATTTAATAATCCTCAAAGTTAGGGCTAACCTCCATTAGGAATTTTGTGCAAGTATATAAAGAGGTGAGTCTCCATCTTCCCTAATCCCTAGAAAATCCATTTTAATTCATTTTTCCTCCAAACCAATTGCATTAGGACCTAATTTTACTGTTCTTGCTGTTGGTTATGAGTATTCTCAGCTTGGGAGCACATTGGAGGAGTTTGGCCATCAAGAGGAGCACCTCTCTTTAAAGCTTTTTGGAGGATTTGACACATATAGGTAACTTTCAATCCCCTCCATAGAATCCTGATTTTATTGCATATTTAGGGAGCCCTAGACCTAACCTAACTGTAGGAATAGGAAGCCCTAAAATTCGTCGTGTCCTTTTTGGACATGTATCAGTGACACATACCAAGTGTTTGATGAAATGCCCCAATGGGCATTTCGTGTGATTTTTAGAAAAGTGTTTGAATAGAATATTAGCGTTTGATGTCGCTTACACATTTCTGGTGTTTTTTTGTAGTCTTAGTGTCGTGTCGAGTCCAGACGGACACGCGAACACGTGGTCGCGCGCGCGTGCACGGGCACTATACATGCCCTGCACTTCGGAGGACACAGCATTGGAAACTGCACTTCGACGCATCAAATTTGACGTGTGGCACGGGACTGACACTGACACGGGGCTCCCAAAATTTTAGAGCCCCACGTGTCGTGTCGAACACGCACGAGCACGTGCACTGAAATCGTACTGTGCTGCAGGCTAGCGTTTTCGCACACTGATACGCGTGTCTTGTGTCACGTACACGCGACGTGGACACATGGCAGGGTATCCTAGCTCTAGCCCTAGTCTTGGTCGACACATGGACACGATCATGTGGGTTGTGTCGTGTCGCGTGCACGGACACCGTGAACACGTGCACGACGATTGGTCTGTTTTCGTATTTAAAGTGATTGGACACGTTTGTGTCCACTTTTGTGGACACAAACACGTCACATGACACGTACTCATTGTGTTTTCACTTTACCAACCATAGAATTACTGTTTTAATTTAAAATTCATTGTTCATTCCTCATTTTTCCTAAATTACTGAAACCTTCATATTCAGTCCTATTTTCCTGTTTTTTTTTCAGATTTCAAAATTGAGTTTTGGCATCAATTTTAACCTAACGTAAACTGTTAATTGCATGATTTTAAAGCCCTAATGTGTACCCCTACATGTTATCTAATTGTATGAGGAAATTGGGTTTGATTTGGTGGTTGTGTGATTCAAAAATCTGGAAATGAGATGTGGGGACTGTTTAATTGGTTTTATTGTTATCATGAGTTGTTTGAACTGTTTGATTAATATTTAAATCTGAGAATGGTTTAGGGGGGACTGTAAACTAATTTTGGTATTCTGTGAACTGTTGGTTAATGTTTGAAACCAGAAATTGATAAACTGATATTGGGTGATGTTTTTAAGTGAGTTTATAAACTGTTTTTGTGTTCCTATTGGACTGATATTGAGAACTGTAAACTGATTTTTAGTTTTGTACATTAACTGGGAATTAGAGGAGGTTTCCTATGTAAATCTGAGTTTGTTCTCATTATTTTCCTCACTGTTTTCTCACTAATTGACCTCACTGTTTTGCCCACTGTTTTGCCCTTGTTCACTATTATGTTTTCACACATATATTTATCCACACACCCTCTACACACACACACTTATGTAATTTGCCTCACTTCACTCACGCACACACATTAGCATGCACCAGGTTCACTCTCTCATACCTTTATTATCTTGACACTCATCCTCATGACACACACACACATACACTTGGACACATGTTCGTGTGTCCCTCTCTCTACATATGTATATGTATAGGTATTGGCATATAGTGTTGTATTGTATACATTTATTAGCCTATAGGTATATATTCTAGGTTATATTGTACACACATCAATGTGTGTGTGTGTGTGTGTGTATATATATATATATATATATACATTGTCATATTATGTATGTATCTAATATGTGAATAGGAGCCTATATATATATATCAATATAGATATCCTATATTAGATTGTGTGGTATGTATATATATGTATTGTTTTAGATATAGATATTGAATATGGTATTGCCTATTGGCCCATGGCCTAGTCTCTTAGCCTATGGCCTATGATTGTGTTTGCTTAGCTAGTGAGCTTAGATTAGACTTGTGTAGTCTTTTTAGACTTAGAATAGCCTTATTAGCCTAGTGTAGACTAGTTTGACTTAGGTTTGACTTGGTTGACCTAGTTTGACTTCTAGAGTTGACCAAGAGTTGACTTTGGTCTATACTGACCTAGATTCATGTAGTATGCATCGTAGTGCACCTTATTACTATTCTGGACTTGTTGTGACTTGTGCTGTTCTAATAGGAGCCAGACACCACTCCTCAGATAGTACTTTCGTCTTGGACATTCAGATAGAAAGCGAGTACATTCTCTAATCTTTTCATACTTATCTGGACTATATTCTTGCTCTAGATTACTTTACATGATGCTGACACATATTTTTACGGATTAGTACTATATGGATCCCTTCCTGAGATGTTATCCCTCTACGGGTGCATCGGGTATTTCATGTTCATGTACTTTATCATGTGCATCAGGTACTCCTTGTACTCGTACTAGTTCATGTTATTACATGTTCTCATGTGCTTTATCACGTGCCTCATGTACTACTCATTATATGAGTTCACGTACCCTTAGCTGTATTCATGTGCTTATAACGTAACTTGAATGGATCCTTGTGTATTGATTGGCGCGGGGTGAGTAGAATTGGTTATGTGATCATTATCCCAGTAGCTGTATAAATGTGCCTCCTTATTTGTATTCATGTGCCCCTAAGCCGTTTACATAACCATATTGTACTCTAAATCACTTAGCCAGTTACAGTCTCTACTTATCATGTATTTACTTTCAGTTACAAATATCTCCCGTTTTACTTGTACTTCTTTTCAGCACTTCCTGTATTTTACTCTATTGCATGATTTATACTCCTAACCTACTATGAATTGTTGAGAGATATGTGCTCGTTCTCGTCCTGACTGGACCTATTAAAAATTTTACAGTGAATGATGAGGCTCTGGTGTCTACCCTCTTGATGCAGCATTAGACATCACTAGTGGCTTGGACCTACTAGCAGTTGATGATACTTTCCTAGATTAGGATGTCTTTATCTTTCTGGATTCTGTATTGAGTTTCTGAAAACTTATTTGGATATGTACTTATTTAGACACTTAGAATTCTGGATCGTATCTCTGTGTTTAATTTCTGGATATTTATCTATCTTTCCTTTCATGTTCTACCTTAGATGTAATTGAGATATATTCTGTTATGTCACCCCCATTCGGGGAGTATAACTGTTTATTTACCCTTATCTGTTGATGTTGTGACCTAGGACAGCATTCTACCGCCGACACTGCGGCGTAGGCTGGACGTACCCACGTCTCGTGTCCTTACTCTAGGGTGCGGGTCATGACACGTTTTTAGTGGTGGCCCATGCAGGTCGAGTTTATGTAGTGGTATTCGAACTAGAGTATCACTACAGCCTGCAGTAGGATTAGGATATATTTTTTTAAGGGTACTCAATCACAGTTAGGATTCCTTGAAAGATTCCTGGGACGACCCTTGAGAATCTTATTTAAACTTCAATTTGAAATCATTTCCCTTGTTTTGTTCGCTCTTACTCCTTGATTATTGAATTTGATTTTGTTTGATCGTTGTTGATTTTGATTTTTCTCTCGAGATGAATTTTATGGCCTGGGTTACGATATTTTCTGATAACATATGTTGACGGAATAACAGGGATGGTAAAACGTCTGCTTGATTATGGAACCTGTAGTTTATCGTAGCCATATTAGCTGGCGTGGCGGAAACATGGAGACCTGGCTTCGGATATACGTATCTTGGTTATGAGATTTAGAAATTCTCGCAGCTATACTAGTCGGCATAGCGAGATTTCTAGACGACATGATTGTAGAGGTGCATACCCTAGTTATGGAATCTATCGTTATTCGCAGCCTTGCTTACTGGCGTGGCGAGGGCTCTGAGTAACGTGATTTTGGACAGACGCATATGATTATCAGATTGTATCTTGAGAAGGTTTTTAAACATATCATCTCTATCGTACCATTTTGTTGTATAAATTGTACCCCATCATCCAATAACTTAGGAGTAGGAGTAGGAGTATGAGTAGGAGTAGCTTAGCTTTTATTATAACCTTGTGTAACTTCTTGCTATAAATTCTTCCTAATATAATGAAACGATGATTTTGCTAGACCTTGACTTAGATTTGATATTGTAACTCTGGTTTCAAAATGGTTCCCTCTTTTAAATAGATAAGCAGAACAGATTTTATCAATATTTTCTCTTGTCATTATTTCTTGTATTACCTTAAAATATATATATATATATAGTGGACACAGATACTTGCCTGACACGTATGCATACTAGGTGGATTAATGGTCACGAATGACTTCATATTCCAAGCGGGGGAGAGCACAAAATAGGTATAGGGACCTATTTCAAATAATTCGGTTTTTATAGTCCAAATATGGTGGTATATATATGGATGGGTTTTACTGGGTCTTAATGGGTTCTCTGATTGGACATCGATCGTTGGTTGGGTGAACCTTGAATTTCAATCTATAATGACTGGACAAGATCCCAATGGTAAAACTATTTCTACTAGGTTAGGGTAACCTAGAATAAGTTTCCACCCAAGCGGTTGAGTTAGTTGGGCAGTCGGATTGGTTAAATAGATTTTGCAAGCCTTGAAGGTGCGTCTTCCGTGACTTTTGTGTTTAAGTAGCACAAGAAGATACAATTACGTGGCACACTAGTGGCATGTGTGTAGTGAGCTTCGAGTCAATCACAACCATGTATTGGGTCGAAAGATTCGAGTCGAAGTTGAGTCTCTAATTGTAGTCGGAAAGTATATCGGTATTATGGTAAGGGTTATAGCTAGTCCTTTTGACCTGAAAGTCGTACCATAAAAATAGATTACAAGGGAACGTGCTTGAGTGGGACATGATATACCTAGATGAAGGTGGACTCGTCTAGATTTTGCATATGAAATTTGTAGGAAGGTAACAGCTGGTCTCGTGCTCCGAATATTAATGACACGGCCTGGGACACAAAATGATCTAAATGGAAAGTGGGAGTCCATGAGACACTAATTTTCATCCCAATGGAAATTATTCTAATTAATCGATAATCCTCGTATCTCCCAAAATTTTAGGAGGCTTACAGTCTACCCACCTTAGAAGCTAGGTCATGGTCTTAGGAATAATGAGGTCAGAAGAATTCCAAAATCCAGGTTTTGTACCTCGACTCTTGTTAATAAAGAATCAGGCATGGCGTAACGGGGTACGGTAGTTATAAGTCGAGTCAAGGATCGTTCCTCACTAAATGGAAAACGAGTGTGTACAATGATACACGGTCGATAAAATAGAATGATCTACACGTCTAGTATACTAGAGTTATCGACAGGGTAACCAACTCTAAGGTACATCACATGAAAAGATTTCTAACAACCGGGTCATAAATTTCTATTGGGGTTAAACCTGCCAGACTATAGTCACAAGGGTTCTAGTTAAAGCAAGCTTCAAGCAATTAATTAGAGGCTCTCGCCATTTGGTTCCTTGAGAATCGATAGTCTCCTAGGTTGGCATTTTGACTAAGGGTAAAACCCTAATCATTCTCAAATTCGAATGGCTAGAAGGTCCCAATAGTAGTTGAGGGTCGAGAGGAGAATGAGTAACTTAAGGCAAAATTCTAGTCACGTGGCTGGCCTATGGTAACTACACTTGTGTATACAACTACCATAGCCATGGGGATTACTCTGTATCTCTCTACCAATACGAGCTTCCGTCTTTCCAAGTCAGTGAAAGACAAAAACAATAGAGTTCAAGGGAGATGTCACTGAACATAATTATGTGATTCAAAGGCGAATGTATAATTTTAAGAGGAATTGTCAATGCAGTCGCGGATGAGATCCTAGAGACATCTACATCTCAATCCACGTAGGTTAATCAGAGGGAGAGCGAACCGGGTGCACTACGGTTGATCAGACTGTAATACATCGATTCTGATTAGGCAATATGTTAGTAGGCGTCCCCACTAAACATATGCCTTGAATCAAGCTCGAGAAAAGAGTAAGCTTCCAAAACTAGGCTGTAATAGCAACATTGGTTAAGATAGTCAAATACAATTTTACCAGATTTTTGAAAGGAGGCACAGGTAGTTCGAGTTTTGTGAGAATCAAAACCTTACCCGGTGTTTTTGCTTTTACGGTCATCCTACTATCCTCTTATTCATAAGACCTTGGTCAACCAATGGGTTATGGAACTTCTAAATTCTATATTCTAGGTAAACCTATTAGCGTCAATCAATATCCTAGTCAATAGGTCACAAGGAACACGAAATGTTAGATCGGGACACGTGCTACCCAACTTACAAAACTTCCACTAATATTGGCTTCGGGTCTTATGGGACATACTGACATTGTCCTATCCTCCATAGTATCCTAAACTTGTAATCACATCTGGAATCATTTTACCGAGAATTATGCCTTACCCGTATACTCGGGCGTTAGTAAACCCATGGTTCCGTGATTCAGCTGTGATATGCTATCAAGTACTCTACCTTATATTAACACAAGGTCAAAGAGGTCAACGTAGATATAGTTTTAGCAATGTTCCATAACCTACGATTTCGTAAAATAATTTCAACCCTATGGGTCGTGCCTCGCCAGTGCGCTACTGGCTGCAGTGAATCCATAGTCCAAAATTCAAAAAAATGGCGACAGTGCGCTGTTGTCCTGCCATTATGGGTTAACTAACATTCCTTTAGCTATATCTGTAAAAATTTATGAGCTTCTAGAGATTCAAACAAATTGACTATGAAATAAAACGTAGATATTCGTCCTATCAGTCACAACCCTTAAAATAAAAGATTGGACAAGGAGGAAATAACTGAAGGCAAAAGACATACAACATTCTAGTATCTATTTCATGTGTATTCAAACCATTGAGAAAAATCCTGAATCGAAACTAACTCGAGGTCCGTATATGAATAAAAAAATCAGATATTTTATAAAATAATGATTCTTAGGGCAATGAGGAATTAAATAGACGATTCAGACTAGGATATGGGGGTGATATCTAAGAGGCAAAGAGAAGGAGATGAACAATTTATCAATGTTAGATCATTAATCCTAGGAAGCCCGGTCTCACCAAATGAATAATCTTTCCACATTGGATCATATCGTTATATCAAGAGGTAATAGTGTACCTATGGGGATCTAACAAACTATCAAAATTAATAACTCCTCATCTACATTGCATGGCCTAGACTACCCATCGGTAAATTTTTTTAAGGGACTCCTAGTCCTAGTCATTCTCCTAAATCAAATTAACTCTAATTCGTGAATGAGCATTTCCTAGTCGCAGGCTCGCAATAGTACAACTAACTTAAGTACTATCACGAGTTCGTATGATTTGCGAAAATAGACCTGCTTGGGCCACCATAAAAACTTGTCACGACCTGCACCCTTTTTTTTTAAAAATGGATACGAGACGTGTCCAAGCCAGCCTACGCCGCAGTATCGGCTATAGAACGTTGTCACGGCCATGAAGATCAAAACCACAAATAATGCTCATTCACATAATTAATTTAATTTACAATGATCACAAGTTTTATATTTGTAAAAAATATAAGCTTGTACAAATATTAGAATGACCACAACTCCGCTATCTAGCTAATTTCTAGGCTTTTGTCTGCAAGTACCCCCGTATCTCCAATGCTAAGTGAATCCATGGCTAACCTGAAAAATATTGGTTTCCAGTCAGGAATGGAACGAGCACAATTCACTGAATGCAATTTTAATAAATGAAAATGACTATACAACAGAGGTTAGACATCAATTACATGTTTTGAAAAAAAAACAGAAAATACGAAAAACCAGTAGCAAATAAATAGACGCAAAATACTTTCCCAATCGTAGAAGTACCTTTGATATGTGATCGATCTCGGGACAATTACACGACACTGTCTACACTGTCTAAAGTTACACTGTCTAAAGTTACATTGTCTACACTGTCTAAAGTTATACTGTCTATATTGTATAATACAATTAAGAAATCACTGTTTACACTGTCTACTTTGCAATAATAAATTACTGTTTACACTGTCTACTTTGTAATAAATAATCACTATCTACTTTGCTATAAAAAATCACTGTCTACACTGTCTAAGGTCAGATCACACATCGTTGGTACTTCACATTCCCGACTCAATAATTTATAATAGAATATAAAAATCGCATAATCAATGGCCAATCAATGAAATATAGTGAAGATCAATATCAAAATACAGACAATAAACTGTACTCACCTGTGGTCCTTTGCTGGTGAAACCGATAGTCCAAACCACTCAATATACCACAATAGTCAAAACTCGTACAAAAGTCCCCGGAAGCTGAAATAAATATTACCAATGTTCTCAGAATAGTCAAATTAGCTAGGATTACCTGTCCTTAAGTCAAATTCTGGACACAGGGGTAAAACGGTAATTTTGGGCCAAAAAGGTGTTCGCCGTTGGATCCGCTTTGCACCAAAAAGCGTGACAGAGTCAACGGTCTCTAAAGTTATCAAACTATATGTCTACGGATTCGTTTTGATGATACAAACCCAAGCGTATGTCCAGAGTTGGATTCCGGCGGCCCGTGCACAAAATCGCCCGTTAAATCGGACCGTGGGGCCCACAAAACGGCGATCCAATCAACTGTCTCAGAATCGGACCAAACTTGGCATACAAGACCAAAAAAATGATACGGTCCTCTTGGCGCAAGTTTTATCTCAATCTGATAAGCGTGTATAAAGTAATTAGGAAATTTGCACAGAGGCCGATACGGTAAATTTCGACGGATACGCATCAAATTCGTCGCGTACACGCGACCAATTTGAATTCCGTCAAAGCCCACACGTCCACGAAGCCGTTATGCACCTTTCGATGCTTTCGGTTCGTGACTATGTCGCCCAGATTGGTGGGACGCACGTCGAGTCGAAGGATTTCTAAGTTTTTAAAACATATTTTCGGTCAACTTCGGGATCCGATTTCTCGGCGCTTAGTCGATGAAATCGACTTCTGCGAATTGGGTCGTAGAGCCCAACATGTTGTCTCTAACTTTGTTTAAGTAGACTTTCTAAAGGGTTACTGGATCGATCAGAATCGATATTCCAAATTGGGTTCATGGACTGTTTTGCGTTCTGTTTCGGGACAGATTTTTCGTGATTTTCAACTCGATTTCTCTCGAGTTTCGGGTCAAAAAAATTCAAACTATTTAACAGGGATTTAAGAGGGTTATATCCAGATCGTACCAGAGAAATTGGTTCGGGAATTCGTCGAACGATGCTGGAGAAAACACAACTCGAAGTTGCCTCTTCGACCCGCTACTGCTGTCACTTCAGTCCGCACGCACGCGCCTGTGCGCGCTGTGACGGCTTGGCCGGCCGACTCCGGCGCTCGCGCGGCTGCGCGCGGCCGTGAGGGAGCCGCCCAGGTGGCTGGGAGTCGTGGAGATGTTGAGGTATTAGGGTTTTGTTTTGTCGATAGAAACTCCTCCCCCCTCGCGCGGATTTACCTATAGGTAACTGTATATGTGACCCTCGGGTTGGGCTCTGCTAGCCGAGTATGTAGGATCGGGTTCCCTCGGGTTGGGCCTGGGAACTGGCCCGTGTTGTTTCTATTGCTTTCTTCTTCTTCTTCTTTTTCTTTATATATTTTTTTTTCTTTTTTTTCTTTATATATATATATATATATATTCATATGAATACTAGTATAATAATATCCATACAAATCTAAATAAAACCCAATATTATCTATTCTTAAAGGAAGGCCTATTCTTATAAATATGAATATATTAATAACATTTATTAGATAACCAAATAAATATAACCAATAATAATATCATATATATAATAACCTCAATAAAATAATAATAACTATAACGAAATTCAATAAAACAATAATGGTGTATATATACCATTATTGCGCAGTCTAATATTCCCAAAATGCACAATGACCCATTTGATGCAAAAGTCACCGAATATCACTAACAATAATATTTATAATATTAAATCATGAATACTTAGGAATATTCATTAAATCATTAAAACGGAAAACCACCCACTCACCAAAATATATCAACACACATGTCATCGGACGTGCTGCATGACCTATATGGGCTTGGGCTCAGTTCGGGCTAAAATGGTATAACCGGCTTCCCTAAATTCAATAATATAAATAATGAATAAATAAACCTTCGGTAAGGGTTAAGTCATAACTTGGCTTGGTTTTCCTAGTTAGGACATTGCTATGGCTCGGCCTTCCCTATTAGGGATAACACACTAGTCAAAGCATGCCATTGCACTATCCGTGCCACGATTCATAGTCGTCTTGTACTCCAAAACTCTACTATGGCTAAAATTATCTACCGTAAAAATTAACTAAATAATTATTTATAAAAATCTAAAACTCACCATTTAATTCAAATAAATGAATAAAAATAAATTATCAAAATTTCGAAAAGAGGGGTTACAAATCTACCCACCTTAAAAATAATTTCGTCCTCGAAATTCTAATTCATAACTATTCCTTAAATTCAAAAAGAACTCTACCATTACCTTAATCTCCTCGAATTTTTAATTCCTCAAAAATAGTTCATATCCTCCTCCTAGCCATTTTGTAACTACGGAACTCCGAGGACTTCTACCCACCTTTGGTCACACTAATCCCTCAAAGGTATGTCCCTACACCTTTATAATCATCCAACTAATTGCTATAATTGCTACCAATTGATATCTACTGAATATGGCACCTATAAACCTCTCATATCTATCAAATAACCCAAAATCTAACAAGCAACAAATTTACACAAATAGCTAAGAAATATTGGTAAATTCTAATAAGCTTGACCATTTGTCACTCTACAATAGGAAGGACAGAAAGATAAGAAAAAATAATCGAGAGTGAATATGAAGTTTCCAGAACGGTAGAGGGTATCCAATGATGTAGACAGAAAGAAAGTTTATAAACCATTGACTTATTTGCTAGATTGAGCTACACTAGTCCAGTCACTTTGCTAAGTCAAAGAACCATTCGTTTCTCAGAGGTCTTGCAAACCGTACAATACAGAAGTTCCGTTCTCGTAATTCTAGAGAGTTTTCATAATAGAACAGAATTTAAGGAATCAAGATTGTGATCTTTCCCGTGGTTATTTAAACACACGAGCAAGGGATATAAATGCAATACAAAATCGTATTGCGACTTCCAGGTAGGTGGATTAATGGTCACGAATGACTTCACATTCCAAGAGGGGGAGAGCACAAAATAGGTATAGGGACCTATTTCAAATAATTCGGTTTTTATAGTCCAAATATGGTGGTATATATATGGATGGGTTTTACTGGGTCTTAATGGGTTCTCAGATTGAACATCGATCGTTGGTTGGGTGAACCTTGAATTTCAATCTATAATGACTGGACAAGATCCCAATGATAAAACTATTTCTACTAGGTTAGGGTAACCTAGAATAAGTTTCCACCCAAGCGGTTGAGCTAGTTGGGCAGTCGGATTGGTTAATTAGGTTTTACAAGCCTTGAAGGTGCGTCTTCTGTGACTTTTGTGTTTAAGTAGCACAAGAAGATACAATTACGTGGCACACTAGTAGCATGTGTGTAGTGAGCTTCGAGTCAATCACAACCATGTATTGGGTCGATAGATTCGAGTCGAAGTTGAGTCTCTAATTGTAGTCGGAAAGTATATCGGTATTATGGTAAGGGTTATAGCTAGTCCTTTTAACCTGAAATCGTACCATAAAAATAGAGTACAAGGGAACGTGCTTGAGTGGGACATGATATACCTAGATGAAGGTGGACTCGTCTAAATTTTGCATATGAAATTTGTTGGAAGGTAACAGCTGGTCTCGTACTCCGAATATTAATGACACGGCCTGGGACACAAAATAATCTAAATGAAAAGTGGGAGTCCATGAGACACTAATTTTCATCCCAATGGAAATTATTCTAATCAATCGGTAATCCTCGTATCTTCCAAAATTTTAGGAGGCTTATAGTCTACCCACCTTAGAAGCTAGGTCATGGTCTTAGGAATAATAAGGTCAGAAGAATTCTAAAATCCAGGTTTTGTACCTCGACTCTTGTTAATAAAGAATCACGCATGGCGTAACGGGGTACGGTAGTCATAAGTCGAGTCAAGTATTGTTCCTCACTAAATGAAAAACGAGTGTGTACAATGACACACGGTCGATAAAATAGAACGATCTACTCGTCTAGTATACTAGAGTTATCGACAGGGTTACCAACTCTAAGGTACATCACATGAAAAGATTTCTAACAACCGGGTCATAAATTTCTATTGGGTCAAACCTGCCAGACTATAGTCATAAGGGTTCTAGTTGAAGCAAGCTTCAAGCAATTAATTAGAGGCTCTCGCCATTTGGTTCCTTGAGAATAGATAGTCTCCTAGGTTGGCATTTTGACTAAGGGTAAAACTCTAATCATTCTCAAATTCGAATGGCTAGAAGGTCCCAATAGTAGTTGAGGGTCGAGCGGAGAATGAGTAACTTAAGGCAAAATTCTAGTCACGTGGCTGGCCTATGGTAACTACACTTGTGTATACAACTACCATAGCCATGGGGATTACTCTGTATCTCTCTACCAATACGAGCTTCCGTCTTTCCAAGTCAGTGAAAGACAAAAACAATAGAGTTCAAGGGAGATGTCACTGAACATAATTACGTGATTCAAAGGCGAATGTATAATTTCAAGAGGAATTGTCAATGCAGTCGCGAATGAGATCCTAGAGACATCTACATCTCAATCCACGTTGGTTAATCAGAGGAAGAGCGAACCGGGTGCACTACGGTTGATCAGACCGTAATACATCGATTCTGATTAGGCAATATGTTAGTAGGCGTCCCCACTAAACATATGCCTTGAATCAAGCTCGAGAAAAGAGTGAGCTTCCAAAACTAGGCTGTAATAGCAACATTGGTTAAGATAGTCAAATACAATTTTACCAGATTTTTGAAAGGAGGCACAGGTAGTTCGAGTTTTATGAGAATCAAAACCTTATCCGGTGTTCTTGCTTATACGGTCATCCTACTATCCTCTTATTCATAAGACCTTGGTCAACCAATGGGTTATGGAACTTCTAAATTCTATATTCTAGGTAAACCTATTAGCGTCAATCAATATCCTAGTCAATAGGTCACAAGGACCACGGAATGCTAGATCGGGAGACGTGCTGCCCAACTTACAAAACTTCTACTAATATTGGCTTCGGGTCTTGTGGGACATACTGGCATTGTCCTATCCTCCATAGTATTCTAAACTTGTAATCACATCTGGAATCATTTTACCGAGAATTATGCCTTACCCGTATACTCGGGCGTTAGTAAACCCATGGTTCCGTGATTCAGCTGTGATATGCTATCAGGTACTCTACCTTATATTAACACAAGGTCAAAGAGGTCAACATAGATATAGTTTTAGCAATATTCCATAACCTACGATTCCGTAAAATAATTTCAACCCTATGGGTCGTACCTCGCCAGTTCGCTACTGGCTGCAGTGAATCCATAGTCCAAAATTCAAATAAATGGCGACAGTGCGCTGTTGTCCTGCCATTATGGGTTAACTAACATTCCTTTAGCTATATCTATAAAAATTTATGAGCTTCAAGAGATTCAAACAAATTGACTATGAAATAAAGCATAGATATTCGTCCTATCAGTCACAACCCTTAAAATAGAAGATTGGACAGGGAGGAAATAACTAAAGGCAAAAGACATACAACATTCTAGTATCTATTTCATATGTATTCAAACCATTGAGAAAAATCCTGAATCGAAACTAACTCGAGGTCCGTATATGAATAAAAAAATCAGATATTTTATAAAATAATGATTCTTAGGGCAACTAGGAATTAAATAGACGATTCAGACTAGGATATGGGGGTGATATCTAAGAGGCAAAGAGAAGGAGTTGAACAATTTATCAATGTTAGATCATTAATCCTAGGAAGCTCGGTCTCACCAAGTGAATAATCTATCTACATTGGATCATATCGTTATATCAAGAGGTAATAGTATACCTATGGGGATCTGACAAACTATTAAAATTAATAACTCCTCATCTACATTGTATGGCCTAGACTACCTATCGGTAAATTTGTTTGAGGGACTCCTAGTCCTAGTCATTCTCCTAAATCAAATTAACCCTAATTCGTGAATGAGTATTTCCTAGTCGCAGGCTCGCAATAGTACAACTAACTTAAGTACTATCACGAGTTCGCATGATTTACGAAAACAGACCTGCATGGGCCACCACAAAAACTTGTCACGACCCGCACCCATTTTTTTTAAATGGATATGAGACGTGTCCAAGCCAGCCTGCGTCGCAGTATCGGCGGTAGAATGCTGTCACGGCCATGAAGATCAAAATCACAAATAATGCTCATTCACATAATTAATTTAATTTATAATGATCACAAGTTTTACATTTGTAGAAAATATAAACTTGTACAAATATTGGAATGACTACAACTCCGCTATCTAGCTAATTTCTAGGCTTTTGTCTGTAAGTACCCCCGTATCTCCCATGCTAAGTGAATCCACGGCTAACCTAAAAAATATTGGTTTCCAGTCAGGAATAGAACGAGCACAATTCACTGAATACAATTTCAATAAATAAAAATGACTATACAACAGAGGTTAGACATCAATTACATGTTTTGAAAATAAACAGAAAATACAAAAAACTAGTAGCAAATAAATAGACACAAAATACTTTTCCAATCGTAGAAGTACCTTGATATGTGATCGGTCTCAGGATAATTACACGACACTGTCTACACTGTCTAAAGTTACACTGTCTAAAGTTACATTGTCTACACTGTCTAAAGTTACACTGTCTACATTATATAATACAATAAATAAATCACTATTTACACTGTCTACTTTGCAATAATAAATCACTGTTTACACTGTCTACTTTGCAATAAATAATTACTGTCTACACTGTCTACTTTGTAATAATAAATTACTGTCTATACTGTCTAAGGTCAGATCACACATCGTTGGTACTTCACATTCCCGACTCAAAAATTTATAATATAATATAAAAATCACATAATCAATGGACAATCAATGAAATATTGTGAAGAACAATATCAAAATGCAGACAATAAACTGTACTCGCATGTGGTCCTTTGCTGGTGAAATCGATAAGTCCAAACCACTCAATATGTCACAATAGTCAAAACTCGTACAACAGTCCCCGGAAGCTAAAATAAATATTACCAATGTTCTCAGAATAGTCAAATTAGCTAGGATTGCCTGTCCTTAAGTCCAATTCTGGACACAGGGGCAAAACGATAATTTCGGGCCAAAAATAGTATCCGCCGTTGGATCCGCTTTGCACCGAAAAGCATGACAGAGTCAACGGTCTCTAAAGTCATCAAACTATATGTCTACGGATTCGTTTTGATGATACGAACCCAACCGTATGTCCAGAGTTGGATTCCGGCAGCCCGTGCACAAAATCGCCCGTTGAATCGTACCGTGGGGCCCACAAAATGGCGATCCAATCAACTGTCTCAGAATTGGACCAAACTTGGCATACAGGACCATAAAAATAATACGGTCTTGTTGGCGCAAGTTTTATCTCGATCTGATGAGCGTGCACAAAGTAATTAGGAAATTTGTACAGAGGCCGATACGGTGAATTTCGACGGATACGTATCAAATTCGTCGCGTACACCCGACCAATTTGAATTCCGTCAAAGCCCACACGTCCACGAAGCCGTTACGCACCTTGCGATGCTTTTGTTTCGCAACCATGTCGCCCGGATTGGCGGGACACACGTCGAGTCGAAGGATTTCTAAGTTTTTAAAACAGATTTTCGGTCAACTTCGGGATCCGATTTCTCGGTGCGTAGTCGATGAAATCGACTTCTGCGAATTGGGTCGTGGATCCCTACATGTTGTCTCTAACTTTGTTTAAGTAGATTTCTAAAGGGTTACTGGATCGATCAAAATCGATATTCCAAAGTGGGTTCATGGACTGTTTTGCGTTCTGTTTCGGGACAGATTTTTCATGATTTTTAACTCGATTTCTCTCGAGTTTCGGGTCACAAAAATTCAAACTATTTAATAGGGATTTAAGAGGGTTATATCCAGATCGTACCAGAGAAATTGGTTCGAGAATTCGTCGAACGTTGCTGAAGAAAACACAACTCAAAGTTGCCTCTTCGACCCGCTACTGCTGTCACTTCAGTCTGCACGCACGCGCCTGTGCGCGCTGTGGCGGCTTGGCCGGCCGACTCCGGCGCTCGCGCGGCTGTGCACGGCAGTGAGGGAGCCGCCCAGGTGGCTGGGGGTCGTGGAGATGTTGAGGTATTAGGGTTTGTTTTGTCGATAGAAACTCCTCCCCCCTTGCGCGGATTTACCTATAGGTAACTGTATATGTGACCCTCGGGTTGGGCTCTGCTAGCAGAGTATGTACGATCGGGTTCCCTCGGGTTGGGCCTGGGAGCTGGCCCATGTTGTTTCTATTGCTTTCTTCTTCTTCTTTTTCTTTTTATTTAAAATTATATATATATATATATATATATATATATATATATATATATATATATATGAATACTAGTATATGAATACTAGTATTCATATATATATGAATACTAGTATAATAATATCCATACAAATCTAAATAAAACCCAATGTTATCTATTCTTAGAGGAAGGCCTATTCTTATAAATATGAATATATTAATAACATTTATTAGATAACCAAATAAATATAACCAATAATAATATCATATATATAATAACCTCAATAAAATAATAATAACTATAACGAAATTCAATAAAACAATAATGGTGTATATATACCATTATTGTGCAGTCCAATAATCCCAAAATGCACAATGACCCATTTGATACAAAAGTCACCGAATATCACTAATAATAATATTTATAATATTAAATCATGAATACTTAGGAATATTCATTAAATCATTAAAACGGAAAACCACCCACTCACCAAAATACATCAACACACTTGTCATCGGACGTGCCGCATAACCTACATGGGCTTGGGCTCAGTTCGGGCTAAAATGGTATAACCGGCTTTTCTAAATTCAATAATATAAATAATGAATAAATAAATAAACCTTCGGTAAGGGTTAAGTCGTAACTTGGCTTGGTTTTCCTAATTAGGACATCGCTATGGCTCGGCCTTCCCTATCAGGGCTAACACACTAGTCAAAGCACGTCATTACACTATCCGTGCCACGATTCCTAGTCGTCTTGTACTCCAAAACTCCACTATGGCTAAAATTATCTACCGTAAAAATTAACTAAATAATTATTTATAAAAATCTAAAACTCACCATTTAATTCAAATAAATGAATAAAAATAAATTATCAAAATTCTGAAAATAGGGGTTACAGACAGGGGTCGAGGGGACAACGCCCTCCTTTAGGGGATCGGAGGCGAAGCCCCCGAAAGGTATTCAGATTTCTAGATATGTTTATCTTTGGAAACTTCAAGGATGAGACAAGGGTTAGTATATTACCATATATGTACTGGTGAGTGGCCGTAACAGCAAGCTTCTAAAGGGTCGAACAGCAAGCCTTCAGCTTCTAAGATTATCCACTAGGTTTCCAGCACCTGTAGAGACAAGGGTTATTATATTACCATATATGTACTGGTGAGTGGCCGTAACCAATCTCAACATAAATCAACATTAGTAAATTATGTGAATGTACACTATTGATTTGTGGTCCTTCTATCTTGCCTTGTGGTCCACTAATAATTCATATTTGATAGAAACATAAGTATTGCATATTGATGAGAGAAACATAAGCAATTCATATTATTCACTAATTTGGTGAATCTTACCCAAGGTCGATAGCCATCCCTGTATATTTTTGAATAACACTTACTCTGCCTGCATAAGATATTGTTAGCTATGACACCTGTCTATATGAAGGTCTCTGGTGACACGCCATATTAGACCATCTTACTTGTATAACGACGCCCCTTGTAGTACGGGTAGATAGCCCCACTTAAGGTCCATATACCGATGCCAGTACGTTGGCATCAATCCTTGTTCCTTCTAGGACGAACCGGGTCCGTGGTCGTGGATTACCGTTTGAGGAACTACCTTGTGCACAAGTTGTCCATGACCATGCACGTAATGCAACTTAGCTAATAAGAAACATAACATGCATGATAATAGCATCTCCCACACATAAGTTGTAGTTCTCATTTCGTCTTACCAACTTTCCTTGAGCCATAGGCTCGTATACCCATTTATTCAACCAAGGGACTATTCATTGTGTTTTACCATTCTTTCGAACCGAAGTCCAATATACTTATTGCCCAATACTTGGGTCTTTGTATCACCTGTTAAATAATTCATATCACAGCATACGAGGCATCTTTTTGATTTGCAACATAACCTAGCCATGTGATAATTTACCTTTCATTATCTTTATGGGTTCATACTAAGCATCTTTTATTAAGCACCAAACACAATAACAAGTCATCCTTTATTACGCGTGATGATCAAGGATCGTTGAAGGATCAAAGCGATTCACTTGTTGGTGAATTACTGAGAGAAAGAGGTCTTCAATGCAATGTCAAGCTCGGCTCACTATGTTAGTACTTGCATTGGCACCAACATCTGGTCAGCATACTTCTTTCTCTTTCTCTCAGTGACTTGATATGAATACACAAAAAATGAAAGTAAATCCATGAAAACATTCATCAAAACAATCATGAAAATACACACAAAAACCAACAACAAAAGTGACATCGAAAACCAGTAGGGCTACAGTCTCGGGGCAAGCGACTCTTATATAGAATTCTTCCCCCAAGATGCGCACCATTGCATCTTGGGCATCATTTCAAAAAAGTTCAATCAATAACGAAGAAAGGATCTCAATTACTTTTTCCATGATCCTGGTAAGGTTTTCCCAAGTAAAGTTTTCCCAATCTCATCCGGCTCGGCCATTCGGCCGCTTGCCCGATCCGTGCTCCGTAATGGGTTAGGACACTATATATTAATACACTAACAAAAAGTTTCATCTCCGAAACTTAAACACAAATCTACCTAAATCGAATAACGAAGGAAACTTTTTTTTCATATCAGTTTCAAGCTCCCAAGTCAACTCCTCGACGGAATGATTCTGCCAAAGCACTCGAACCAAGGGAACAACTTGGTTCTGTAACACCTTATTCTTCATGTCCAGAATCTGTACGGGCACCTATATATAAGACAAGTCAGCTTGCAGCCCTAACCAATCGAAGTCGACCACATGACTTGGATCGCGCACATACTTTCATAGTTAGAAAACATGGAAGATATCATGCACTTCAGCCAATACCGGTGGTAACGTGATCTATTAGGCAATTGGGCCGACTCGCTTAAGGATTTCAAATGGGCCAACAAATCTCGGACTTAGTTCCCCTTCACACCGAATCGTATAACTCTATGCATCGGTAAACATTCAAAAATATATGGTCGCCCACCATGAGTTCCAATGGTCATCGATGAGTATCCGCATAACTTTTATGTCGACTTTGTGCCACAAGTAACTTCTCTCGAATTATGTGGACCTTACCGACGGCATGCTCTACTATTTTCGGACCAAGCACTTGTCGTTCACCGACTACATCCCAACAAATAAAAGACCGACATTTTTGCCCGTATAATGCTTTATAATGTGCCATTTGTATGCTCGACTGGTAACTGTTATTATAGGAAAATTCTGCTAGCAGCAAGTGAGTGTCCCAACTTGTCTTCAAATCTATTGCACACAACCGTAGAATGTCCTCAAGGTTTTGATTCACCCTCTCAGTCTGGCCATCAGTTTGTGGATGGTATGCCGAACTGAATTTTAATTGTGTTCCCATGGCCGAATGTAAGCTGCACCAAAACTGTGATACGAATCTTCTATCCCGATTCGATACTATTGATGCTGGTTAATTGGAAAATTTTATCTGAGTATAGCTGGGCTAACCGATCGATGCTCCAAGAAATTTTGATTACGATGAAATGTGCCGACTTGGTTAACCGGTCAACGATAACCCAAACCGTATTATTTTCTCGTCGCATCTTCGATAAGCCAACTATGAAATCCATTGTTATATAATTCCATTTCCATTCTGGGATGGCGAGGTTCTGCATCTCCCTGTCGGACCTCTGATGTTCTGTCTTGACTCGTTGACAAGCCAAACATCACAAGACAAAAAGGGCCACATCTCGTTTCATTACGTGCCACCAAAAGGTCGTACGCAAATCTTTATACAATTTTGTACTTCTCGGATGCAACAAATATTTGGCGTAATGAGGCTCCGTCAAGATCTCTTTCTGAAGTTCTTCATCCTTCGGGACACATAGCCTCCCTTTTATCACAACGAAGCATCCTCATACCTGGTGAAGTCATCTGCTTCACCCTTTTCCATCATTCCGTCAATCTTTATCAAGAACTCATCCGTCTTCTGTGCAGTCTTAATCCTTTCCAATAAAGTCGACCTAAGTTGAAGTTGAGTCAATTGTGCAATTTGTCCACAAATTTGGAGCTCAATTTCCATGCTCTCTAACTCTTCCAATATTCGTTTGTTAATACTGATTGATCCCACGAATTTTTGACTCAACGCATCCGTACCATATTGCCTTTTCCTGGGGTGTACGGATCGTCAAATCGTAATCTTTTATGAGCTCCAACCAACATCTTTGACACAAATTCAGATATTTTTTAGTAAAAATGTACTCCAAGTTCTTATGATCGATGAAGATATCACAAGCCATTCCATACAAATAATGCTGCCATAATTTTAATGCAAATACCATTGCTGCCAATTCTAAATCATGCGTTGGATAATTTTTCTCGTATGGCTTCAGCTATCTCGAGACATAAGATATCAATTTCTCTCTGAGTTAATACACATCCCAAACCCAATCCGGACACATTGATGTATATCTGAAATCCTTCGACGCCGTTTGGAAGTGCAAGGATTGGAGCTGAGACGAGACGTTGCTTCAGGTCTTGAAAGCTAGCCTCCCACTCATCAGTCCAATCAAATTCTACTTCTTTTTGGGTTAGCTAAGTCAAAGGCGACATCACTTTCAAAAAATTCTTGACAAACTTCCGGTAGTAGCCTGCCAAGCCAAGGTAACTTCGGATCTCGTTCGCTGACGTGGGTTGCTTCCAATCCACTATGGCTTCAATTTTCTTTGGGTCAGTGGACACATCTTCTGTCGAGATAACGTGCCCTAGAAATGACATGCTACTCAACCAAAATTTATATTTACTCAACTTGGCATTTAGCTAATTTTCCTGTAGGATCCGCAATATCGTTCTCAAATGTGTCACGAGGTCTTCTATGCTTTTCGAGTATATTAAGATATCAATGATGAACACGACCACAAATTTATCTAAGAAGGGCCAGAAGACTGTTCATCATATCCATGAAGGCGGTAAGCACATTGGTCAGTCCAAAGGGCATGACCAAAAATTCATAGTGTCCATATTTGGTTCTGAATGCAGATTTTGGGACATCATCTGGTTTGATCTTCAACAGATGATAGCATGAACGAAGATCAATCTTTAAAAATACAGACATCCCTTGCAGTTGATCGAAGAGGTCGTCTATCTGAGGCAACATATACTTATTCTGAATTGTAACTTTGTTCAGCTCGCGATAGTCGATGCACAACCATATCAATCCATCTTTTTTCTTTACAAATAGCATCGGAGCACCCCACGGAGAAATGTTGGGTCTGATATATCTGCTATCCAACAATTCATGTAACTGAACTTTGAGTTTCTTTAATTCTAGAGGCACCATTCAACAGATGTAGTCCCCTAATCTCGTTGCGGAGCACGGATCAGGCTAGCAGCCGAATGGCCGATTCGGATGAGATTAGGGAAACTTTACTTGGGAAAACCTTACCAGGATTGCGGGATATGAATTGTGATCCTTTCCTCGTTATGGATTGGACTCTTTTAAATGATGCCTAAGATGCAATGGTGCGCATCTTGGGGAAAAATTCTATGTAATAGTCGCTTGCCCCGAGACCCTACCCTGCTGGTTTTCGATGTCGCTTTCGCTGTTGGTTTTTAAAAGCATTTTCGTGATTATTTTCGAACGTTTTCATGGATTTACTTTCACTGTCTGCGCATTCATATCGAATCACTAAGAGAAAGAGAAAGAAGTATGCTAACCAGATGTTGGTGCCAATACAGGTACTAATGTAGTGAACCGAGCTTAACATTACGTAGAAGACCTCTTTCTCTCGACAATTTACCAACAAGTGAGTGGCTTTGATCCTTCCACGATCCTTGATCATCATGCGAACAAAGGATGACTAGTTATTGCGCTTGATGCTTAATAAAAGATGCTTAGTATGAACCCAGAAAGATAATAAAAGATAAATTATCACATGGCTAGGTTATGTTGCAAATCAAAATGATGCATCATATGCTGCGATATGAATTGTTTAACAGGTGATGCAAAGACCCAAGTATTGGGCGGTAAGTATATCAGACTTCAGTTCGAAAGAATGGTAACACAGAATGAATAGTCCCTTAGTAGGATAGATGGGTATGCGAGCCTACGGCTTAAGAAAAGTTGGCAAGACAAAATAAGAACTATGACTTATGTGTGGAAGATGCTATTATCATGCATGTTACATTTCTTATTAGCTAAGTTGCATTACGTGTATGGTTAAGGACAACCTGTGCACAAGGTGGTTCCTCGAACGGTAATCTACAGCCATGGACCCGGTTCGTCCTAGTGGGAACAAGGATTGATGTCGACGTACTGACATTGGTATACGGGACCTTCAAAGGGGCTAGCTACCCGCAGTACAAGGGGCACCATTATACCGGTAAGACAGTCCAAGATAGCGTGTTGCTAGTGACCTTCATATAGACAAGTGTCATAGCTAACAATGTCTTATACAGGCAGAGTAAGTGTTATTCGTAAATATACATGGATGGCTATCAACCGTCAGTAAGATTCACCAAATTGGTAAATAATATGAATTGCTTATATTTCTCTCATCAATATGCAAAGCTTATGTTTCCTATCAAATATGAATTATTAATGGACCCTAAGGCAAGATAGAAGGATCACAAATCAATAGTGTCTATTCACATAATTTACTACTGTTGATTTATGGTGAGATTGGTTACGGCCAGTCACTAGTACACATATGGTAATGTACTGACCTTCGTCTCCACAGGTGCCAGAAACCTAGTGGATAATCTTAGACGCTGAAGGCTTATTGTCTTACTCTTTAGAAGCGTCACACTTTCTTAAAGTTTCCAGTTGAAGAAGAAGGCATTTTACTGAAGGTGGTTACTGTCGCATTTTATTAAAGGAATATGATGTATGGAACAAATTGTATCTTATTTCAATATTTCTGCAAGTTGTAAGCCAAGTTTGGTATTTTATCTTGGCTATTTGAAAGCCTTATGTTTCTATGCAAAAGTTATCAATAAAGAGCTTATTTTAGTTTCATATCTACGCTATTCAATTTTTCTGTGAACTTGCTACGAAACTCTATTCAAAATATCTCTTTTATAAAATGTATACGAGCATGCCTTGTACAAGTGCAACTCCATACTTGTACAACATCATGCCTTAGCGAAGTCGAACAATTCGGCGTGAACAAAGCGAGGACGAACGATTCCCCTAATTAGGGCGTGACAGTTTGGTATCAGAGCACGACTTTACTTCCTTAGGAATTTCTTGATTTTTAAAATTTTGAAAACAACACAAGCTTTATTAATTTTTGAAAATTTTGGTTTTAATGTCCAAAAATGAGATGTTCCATACAATAAGTCTGTAAATATTTTATGAGACTAATAAATTTCTCTGTGTTGCAGAGATGATAAAAATGGGGACCACGAATAATGCGAGTAGCTCAAGGGCGGTAGCCTCAACCGATCCTATGGAAAGGATGTTGGCCATGATGGAAAGCCAACAGGGCAAAATACGAAACAATTTGAAGCCCAACAAAAGCAGTTAGATACCATACAGCAGTTGGTCCGATCAGTGGTGAACAATAGGGCTCAGGGTACTCCTATCTCAAGGAAGAGCGAGATTGTGGAGGCAGAAGAACCCCAAGCCACTAAGAAAGCAAGTGTCGTAACCAACATTACTAAGTTCAAGAAAATCTGCAATAAACCATTCAAAGGGACGGAGGAAGCCACCATTGTTATGGATTGGCTAGTTGAAGTAGAGGATCATCATGAAGCCTTGGGTATTATTGGATCCAAGAGGTTATCGTATGCGAAACTACTGCTAGTTTCCAATGCACACTACTGGTGGCAAGGTCAGAAAAAGATTCTTGCGGGGGCAAATGGAACGGCAAAAATTACTTGGCAAATGTTCCTAGAGGCCTTTCTCGCTCAGTATTTCTCCTCGACAGAGAAACGAGCAAAGAAACTAGATTTCTAGAAGCTTGAACAGGAAAACTTGTCTATGAAACAGTATAAGGTAAAGTTTTCAAGACCGTCTCAATATGCTATTACGAAGTTTACTGATGAAGCATCCAAGGCTCATCAGTTTGAGCAGGGCCTGAGGCCTGCTCTGAAGGCTCAAGTCGTCATCCAGAAGTGTAAGACTTTCTAGGAGTCTTATGAACATGCTAAGGAATTGGACCCACACTTTCCTGCGATGGCCCCAGTGCAAACGTTAGTAAAGAATGTCAATAATAAGAGACCGACCAATGGGGGTGGATATCAGGCATCAAAGTGCTAGAATTATGGCAGCTATCAGTGACCCAATCAGGGGGACCGTTCTACTTTAGGTGACACAACAGAGGGCACATTGTTAATAACTACTGTCTTAGAGGAAAGATGCTACAAGTGCAGTTAATTCGGCCATATGTCTCGAGACTGTCAAAGAGGAAGAACCCAACATAATCCTCCGAGGTAGCAACAGCAGCAGTAATACTAAAAGAATCATGGACAGGCATTCAGTGGACCTATCACTCTCAGCCTCACTATCTTATGGATAGATTGGCATCAAAGCCTCCTCTTCTGAGTCCTAGAGTTGGCTATCCCCTACTGCATAGGTATATATTCCTTGATGGATATCATCTTCTTGGAATGAGGGATTATTGTGGATAATGGGTGCCTGGCTATCCCCAGTCTGTACTACATATGTGGATTTCATTTTTAATCGGGTATTCTAGAATACCCCGATAGTAGGGACTATTGTTTTATTCCCCCAGGGTCGGTTCTTTGATGCACTAGCTGAGACTGAAGGGTTATTGATTTTGACATTCCTCCTGGGAGCGGAAGAATTGAAGTAGCATAGAATAAGGCAATTTATAGTTCTTCCTCGTCTTCATCTAGCACATGTTTTTTTGAGACGACGTTGGATGGGTGCAGCGGGCTGCAGTCGTTAAATACGGACTGCCTTGGTGGCGGAGCTACTGTTTTGCAACAGCAGCAATTGATGATGATAGCAGCACAAGTATGCCCAGCAGGGGGTATATTATGCATAGTAGTTGTCTTCCTAGCCTTGTATTTGTGACTGGTCATATTACGTAAATCATGCGAGGGGGAGTCCTTATTCACACCAATTTTATGCACACGGCCAAGCATTGCGCATGTGTGTGATTGAGAACAGTGTACTCCCTTACTCATTTCTGGCACATGAGATGCACCTGAGTCATTAGTGGAAGATTGGTTATGAGGCATGCCAACTTAACGCACGTAGTCAAACTGAGCGCATGGGCTTGTCATCATAATGTCTATTCCCTGGCTTGGTTCGTGTGTATGAGCAGCACCCAAGTGGCATGGGGACTTTGAGGAATGACCTATTCTGGGTACAGAAAAACCTGAGTCAGTTTGATACAGTTTACCATCAGCGATGTATATGACAGTTAGTGCTCATTTTTGGCTCACTGTTGGCATAGTATGACGAGCGTCTACCTCTCATGCTGCTTTGAATTTCTTTGTACTAGCCTCCGAAGGCGCGTAGTACTCAAAGTCCAACTTTTCCTTGTCCAGATGGCAAGTTATCCTGTCAAAGATAGAAGGCTTTTCCAACACCATAGACTCCATCCACTGGAGGGTGGATGCGCCCTTATTCTTCCTATGTCGTGCTTTTGCTTGAGTACTGGAAGTTTAGAAATGGCATCCAGTACTGTATTTTCCAGACCCATGCGCCACTTGAGAGGTAGTTGTGGGTTTGCTACCTAAGTCAACAGCGATGAAAGGTAGCGCGGGCATATATTGCACGCCCTGGTTCTGCAGCACCTGGAATGCAGCCTCTTTGGCGCTGGTACAAGACGTAGTGCCCTTGGGCACCCAGACTTGGCAAGTCTTTTTCGACTTTGATAACCACTTCTGTAACACCCAGTTTTCCAGATGAGGTTAATTTTGAAATTGTATCATTATAATTATTATTTAATGATATTTATTTCATATTATGATTTTTAGTGATTTTTTAAAATATTTTAAACTATTTAAATTCATGACTTGTGGTTTTGACGTTTTGCTAGTGAAACCCTAGAGACTGTTTGACCTAGAGCCTAACCAAGTGATTATGATATTTTAATGTCATTTTTGGCCTAAGGATATTTTTGCATTTGGCCTCTTTGAATTATTTTGATATCATTTTATTATTTATGATATTGTTTTGGGGTTATTTGAGTCGGGTTCGAATTTCAACTCAATCCGACTTGAAACGGGGACCCGAGGGTAGTTTGACTCTAGTGGGACCCACACACTAGTTAGGCATGGCCCACATGATATTAAATTTAGTCCACATGATAGAAATATTTTAGTTAGAGGTTAGACTAATTATTATGGATAAGGTTAGTGTGATTAGAGACTTTAGAATGACTAATTTAGTCCCAACCAATTAGCCCTTTCCTAATACTCATAGAATAGGTTAGTGGGGGCATTTTGGACCTTACCATAATAGAACAAATAGCCCCATATAGCCAGCCACTTTGGGAGAGGATAGGCTCAAGTTCATTTTATTATTCTCATCCACACTCTCTCTCTTTCTTGTTCTTCCCCAAATTCCTAGAGAGCAATTTCTAGCAATTTCTCCACCAAATCCTTCTATTTTGCCACCAAATCTTCTTCTTTCCTTCTCCATTCTAGCCAAGGAGGAAGCTACCCAAGTTTGGGAGGATTCGGAGCTCGTTCGTGTCCTTTTGGAATCTCTACGTGTCGGTGTCGCTCCGGGAAGACTTCTCTTCGATTCGATCTACCGGGAGGTATAAATCCCTTCTCATTTTTATTTCCTCATGCATATAGGTCTATTTTGAACCCATAGGAATGACCCCCATGGTTGCATCTCCATTTGTGTCCATTTCGTGTCTATTTGGAGGTCATAGGAGTGTCCTTTGTGTTGTGATTGTGTCCATGTGGGAAAATCCCAAATTTGGACACACTATGTGTTGTTATGTATGAATGAATTATTACATGTTTAATCTCATATTTTTGTATTGGAGATGTGTTCTATAGTGTCTCATATATATATATATATTAGTGTAGAGAGTGAGTTCTTGATATATTATGTTATATACTTGTGTTCATTTGTCTCAAACTACCCAAATCCGTCATGATTTTTATCCACGTTTTTAATTTCAGCCCTAAATTAGAAATGTCATAACTTCTAGCTCAAAGCTCGGTTTAATCTCATATTTTTTTTAAAAGAAGTGTATTGAAGTTAGCTTTCCAAAAACATATATTAATAAGCCTAATTCTTTCTGTAACTTTCTGGAGAATTATTTGAGTGTCAGCTGTACGAAAGACAAATGCGTTCTCGGTGTTTTCGCGATTCCGGGAGTTTTCGGAAACGAAAACGCGATCCGTTTGAAGTTTCGGAAAGCTAACACATAGATCTATAACATAATTTAATCCTAGATTTTAGTTCATACTGAGATGGTACAGTATTGATTATTAGTAGGAGTTACTATTCGGTATATGCATTTTGTGCACCCTTGTGTGTAATATAATGTTCTATTTGATTTTAACCCATGTTAATGTATATACATTATGTAATTAAATAGAGAATACAAGCATGAGTAAATATTTAAATAAATGATGTATGAGGTGTAAGTATCCTATCTAATGTAAGCATGTATAAGTATGGCTTGTAATGAATATGTAGGTTCCATAGTATGTAATGTATGGTGCATATAGTGGTGCAAGAGAATAAATGAATGATGAATGAATGCAAGCATGAATGTAATGTAATAATAGATGTAATATATGTAGCCTTGTTAGGAATAAAACGGGAATTTAGTTTGTTTCACTAAATAAGAGATACATGAGAACGCATATATGTGAATGTTAACTTCCTATTGACACTTTGCTACACAACTGTCATGCCTCACTATCACTCCACACACAATGCACACTACACTATATAACCCTCACACCCTCACTCATTGACACTCTCACTCACACATTGCCTAACACTCATTCCATGATAACACACACATGTTCTTGTGCACTTTCATGACACACACACACCTATGAACACATACATATGCTCTTCTCTCTCTCTCTCTCTCTCTCTATATATATATATATATATATATATACTATACATGGCTAAATGTGTTAATGTGGTAAATAGAGTTTTTCTATAGTTATATATACATATATGTGATATAGGGCCTAGTGTTGAATTCTCTTTTCATGTACACCTCCATGTTCACACACACACATAGCTTTACATGTTAGCTTCCTTTCTCTTATGTATAATATTGAATGCGATGGCTTGTGTTTGGCTTGTATAGCCTTGTGATTGGTGTGTGATTGCTAGACTAGGCTTGGTTAGGCCAAGTGAGACTTATTAGACTTGTTGGGCTAGGATTTGACCTAGTTGACCTAGTTTGACTAGTCTAGTTGACTGGAGTTGACCAAGTGTTGACTTTAGTCTAATTTGACCTAGACAGCATGCAGATGCATTGTAGATTATATTTATTATTCCCTGTGTACATCTTGACTTGTGTTGCTCTAACTAGGAGTCAGGTACCTCATTTCGGACAGTATATTTACTTCAGACATTCAGATACGAGGCGAGTACATTCTCTGACCGTTTTATACTTGTCTGGATTTATATTCCTACTCTAGATTACTGTACTTGATGCTGACACGATCATTATCACGGATTGGTACTATACGGATCTTCTTCTGAGATGTTATCTTCTTGTATTCACTAAATACATATTGTGATGTGTGTTTCACTTACATATTGTATTTATTGAATACCCATATCCTTGTATACTCCTTGTGCATATTGTACTCTCAGTATCACATGAGTCCCAGGGATAGACCATTGTACAACTATTGTATAACATTGTACATCTATTGTATAATATTGTACATCTATTGTATAACATTGTACATCCATTGTATAACATTGTACATCTATTGTATAATATTATACATCTATTGTATAACATTGTACACTATTCAAGATAACGTAACCGGAGTAGATCCTTGTGTATTGATTTGGGAAGGGAGAGTAGAATTGGTTATGTAATCAAATCCTATTGTCCAATATTATATAACTATTGTATATGTCTATTGTACACCCACGTACAATGGAGTTACCATTGCATTTTCCTAGACCGTTTACATAACCATATTGTACTCTAAATCACAGTAGGCTTACAGTTCTTATTTATCATATTTAGATATTTTCTGTTATCAAATCTCTACTGTTTTTCATATACTTTTTACTTTCAGTGTTTTATGTACCTTACTCTATTGCATGCTTTATATTTCCTAACATGATATGAACTGTATGAGATGTTTTGTGCTCGCTCCCGTCCTGACTGGACCTGTTAAAAATTTTACAGAGGATGATGAGGTACCCTGCACCCTTACTTAGAGTTTGCCTAGTTGACACTAGCGACCTGGACCCCAGGGGAGGTTCAAGCAGCTGCTGAGGACGATACCTTGCTTAGTATAGATAGTTTAGACTATTTTCCTTTTATATTTAGTTGTTGTTCTTGATTCAGAGTTTGTATATTGTAGAGATGTTGAGACTTGTATTTCATTTCTGTTGTACCTCGGTTGAGGATTCTCTTATCTATTTTATCGTGCCATATTCTATCTCTAGATTGTGATTGAGTTGTACCTCTGTGTTGGCCTCCTTATGGAGAGCATTCATATTATGTTAGTTATAGTTCATGACCTAGAACAGCGTTCTACCGCCGACACTGCGGCGTAGGCTGGGCATTGTTACGCTCTCGTACCCTCACAGTGGGTGCGGGTCGTGACACGTTTTTAGTGGTGGCCCATGCAGGTCGAGTTTATGTAGTGGTATTCGAACTAGAGTATCACTACAGCCTGCAGCAGGATTAGGATTATTTTTAGAGGTACTCAATCACATTACGAAAAACTCTTAATCAGATTCCTTTGTCTAAAATTGTTGCTTATTGACTTCCCTTGAATATAAACTGTCCTCCTTTGAATTTTTGCTTCATTCTCAGAAATTGCTCCTTGTTTTGATCTGTTTTCATGATGGTTATGAAGACAGGATCTCATCACTTCGGTTCGGAGGATACTATCGAGAGGCTGGCCACCTCTCGTCCTGTTCATCCGGGCCTCGAGACCGCAGCTTCTGTTGTGCCGACTCAGGTTGGCGTTTCTGCTATATTGGAGGTGCACCTCTATCTGTACAGAGATTTTCTCCCGTCATTTTTGATTTCTCTCATCAGCAGTGATTCATGCAGCATCAGCAGTAGACCAGGGGAAACCAGCAGGGCGAGCTACCGTCAGGATAGTCAAGGATGCACAGACCATTGGAGATCTTGCTGCAAGTTCCGTTCTTCTCAATTCCATTCCCAGAATTATCTTTTATAACTACCTTAAAATCTGATTCCATCTGTTCCTTGCTGATTTATTAAGTTTGTCATGTTGTTCTTTTGTTATGATGTTTTTCTTCAGAATCGTATGGGATAGGTCACCTAAATCATGGGATATAGGATCTTCGATAGTTGTGTTAGTTGGCATAGTGAGGACATGTAGTCAGATTTCAGATGTATTTCTTGGGTATGGGAATTTATTTCGCCGTCGCATGCGACTATACGAAAATTTTAAATACCATAAACCTAGAGGTACGTACCTTAGTCAAGGACTCTGTGATTATCGTATCCTTGCTCACTAGCATGATGAAGACTCTGGACAACATGATTTTGGACAGACGCATATGATTAGCAGATTGTATCTTGAGAAGGTTTAAAAATCATACCCTTTTTGTTGTTATAAATGACTTAGGAGTAGGGATATTTAGATTGTAGAGCTTGTTCATAGGTAGTTCCTTTATAGTATATAGATATGGTGACTTGTAGAGTGTCTGTACCCTAGAGGTGATAGTTAGCATTGGTGCTAGAATAGTAACCCATTGCAGATAATTTTCTGTTATTATGATACCAACCAGTTACGTATAGGATGTTAGTATGCCATACAACCTTGATGATTATTTATTGTTTTCCTTTACTCTTCCAGTAAGGCACCCAGTAACCAGAGCCTGCCCTTGAGCATAGTTGTAGTTTCACCTAGGACTAAGAGGTTTATATATATAGATGATATACTTAGGATATATGTGATGGGTTGTTGTTCTTGAGCATATATATATGTGGTATTTGGGATTTGTGTGCTTAGCTTGTGGGTAATTAGTTATGGGTGACTTGATAGGATTTGAAAGTTAAGAGCTAGTCTATTATAGAGTTTTCTTTGCTAATCCCTAGTTGCCAACACTAGGTAGCTAGCATAGGTAAAAGTCCTAAGAAGTTGACCAGCTGATGACCAAGTACTAGGATGTTGAGGAAATTGACTAGTGATTGACCCTTGTCTATGTTCGGCCTAGAAAAGGGTGCGATCATCTTAATTTCGAGGACGAATTTTTTATAAGGTGGGTAGGATTATAACACCCAGTTTTCCAGATGAGGGTAATTTTTAAATTTTATAATTATAATTATTATTTAATGATATTTATTTCATATTATGATTTTTAGTGATTTTTTAAATTATTTTAAACTATTTAAATTCATGACTTGTGGTTTTGACGTTTTGCTAGTGAAACCCTAGAGACTGTTTGACCTAAAGCCTAACCATGTGATTATAATATTTTAATATCATTTTTGGCCTAAGGATATTTTTGCATTTGACCTCTTTGAATTATTTTGATATCATTTTATTATTTATGATATTGTTTTGGGGTTATTTGAGTCGGGTTCGAATTTCAACTCAATCCGACTTGAAACGGGGACCCGGGGGTAGTTTGACTCTAGTGGGACCCACACACTAGTTAGACATGGCCCACATGATATTAAATTTAGTCTACATGATAGAAATATTTTAGTTAGAGGTTAGACTAATTATTATGGATAAGGTTAGTGTGATTAGAGACTTTAGAATGACTAATTTAGCCCCAACCAATTAGCCCTTTCCTAATACTCATAGAATAGGTTAGTGGGGGCATTTTGGACCTTACCATAATAGGACAAATAGCCCCATATGGCCAGCCACTTTGGGAGAGGATAGGCTCAAGTTCATTTCATTATTCTCATCCACACTCTCTCTCTCTCTCTCTCTCTCTCTCTCTCTCTCTCTCTCTCTCTCTCTCTCTCTCTTGTTCTTCCCCAAATTCTTAGAGAGCAATTCCTAGCAATTTCTCCACCAAATTCTTCCATTTTGCCACCAAATCTTCTTCTTTCCTTCTCCATTCTAGCCAAGGAGGAAGCTACCCAAGTTTGGGAGGATTCGGAGCTCGTTTGTGTCCTTTTGGAATCTCTACGTGTCGGTGTCGCTCCGGGAAGGCTTCTCTTCGATTCGATCTACCGGAAGGTATAAATCCCTTCTCCTTTCCATTTCCTTATGCATATAGGTCTATTTTGAACCCATATGAATGACCCCCATGGTTGCATCTCCATTTGTGTCCATTTCGTGTCTATTTGGAGGTCATATGAGTGTCCTTTGTGTTGTGGTTGTGTCCATGTGGGAAAATCCCAAATTTGGACACACTATGTGTTGTTGTTATGTATGAATGAATTATTACATATTTAATCTCATATTTTCGTATTGGAGATGTGTTCTATAGTGTCTCATATATATATATTAGTGTAGAGAGTGAGTTCTTGATACATTATGTTATATACTTGTGTCCTTTTGTCTCAAACTACACAAATCCGTCATGATTTTTATCCACGTTTTTAATTTCAGCCCTAACTTAGAAATGTTATAACTTCTAGCTCAAAGCTCGATTTAATCTCTCGTTTTTTTTTAAAAGAAGCGTATTGAAGTTAGCATTCCAAAAACATGTATTAATAGGCCTAATTCTTTCTGTAACTTTTTGGAGAATTATTTGAGTGTCAGCTGTACGAAAGACAAACGCGTTCTCGGTGTTTTCGCGATTTCGGGAGTTTTCGAAAACGAAAATGCGATCCGTTTGAAGTTTCGGAAAGCTAACACATAGATCTATAACATACTTTAATCCTAGATTTTAGTTCACGCTGAGATGGTACAGTATTGATTATTAGTAGGAGTTACTATTCGGCATATGCATTTTGTGCACCCTTGTGTGTAATATAATGTTCTATTTGATTTTAACCCATGTTAATGTATATACATTATGTAATTAAATAGAGAATGCAAGCATGAGTAAATGTTTAAATAAATGATGTATGAGGTATAAGTATCCTATCTAATGTAAGCATGTATAAGTATGGCTTGTAATGAATATGTAGGTTCCATAGTATGTAATGTATGGTGCATATAGTGGTACAAGAGAATAAATGAATGATGAATAAATGCAAGCATGAATGTAATATAATAATAGATGTAATATATGTAGCCTTGTTAGAAATAAATCTGGAATTTAGTTTTGTTTCACTAAATAAGAGATACATGAGAACTCATATATGTGAATGTTAACTTCCTATTGACACTTTGCTACACAACTGTCATGCCTCACTATCACTCCACACACAATGCACACTACACTATATAACCCTCACACCCTCACTCATTGACACTCTCACTCACACATTGCCTAACACTCATTCCATGATAACACACACATGTTCTTGTGCACTTTCATGACACACACACACACCTATGAACACATACACATGCTCTTCTATCTCTCTCTATATATATATATATATATATATACTATACATGGCTAAATGTGTTAATGTGGTAAATAGAGTTTTCCTATAGTTATATATACATATATGTGATATAGGGCCTAGTATTGAATTCTCTTTTCATGTACACCTCCATGTTCACACACACACATAGCTTTACATGTTAGCTTCTTTCTCTTATGTATAATATTGAATGTGATGGCTTGTGTTTGGCTTGTATAGTCTTGTGATTGGTGTGTGATTGCTAGACTAGGCTTGGTTAGGCCAAGTGAGACTTATTAGACTTGTTGGGCTAGGATTTGACCTAGTTGACCTAGTTTGACTAGTCTAGTTGACTAGAGTTGACCAAGTGTTGACTTTAGTCTAATGTGACCTAGACAGCATGCAGATGCATTGTAGATTATATTTATCATTCCCTGTGTACATTTTGACTTGTGTTGCTCTAACTAGGAGTCAGGTACCTCATCTCGGATAGTACATTTACTTCAGACATTCAGATACGAGGCGAGTACATTCTCTGACCGTTTCATACTTGTCTGGATTTATATTCTTCCTCTAGATTACTGTACTTGTTGCTGACACGATCATTATCACGGATTGGTACTATACGGATCTTCTTCTGAGATGTTATCTCCTTGTATTCACTAAATACATATTGTGATGTGCGTTTCACTTACATATTGTATTTATTGAATACCCATATCCTTGTATACTCCTTGTGCATATTGTACTCTCAGTATCACATGAGTCCCAGGGATAGACCATTGTACAACTATTGTATAACATTGTACATCTATTGTATAATATTGTACATCTATTGTATAATATTGTACATCCATTGTATAACATTGTACATCTATTGTATAATATTGTACATCTATTGTATAACATTGTACACTATTGTGCAAGATAACGTAACCGGAGTAGATCCTTGTGTATTGATTTGGGGAGGGGGAGTAGAATTGGTTATGTAATCAAATCCTATTGTACAACATTGTATAACTATTGTATATGTCTATTGTACACCTACGTACAATGGAGTTACCATTGCATTTTCCTAGACCGTTTACATAACCATATTGTACTCTAAATCGCAGTAGGCTTACAGTTCTTATTTATCATATTTAGATATTTCCTGTTATCAAATCTCTACTGTTTTTCATATACTTCTTACTTTCTGCGTTTCATGTACCTTACTCTACTGCATGCTTTATATTTCCTAACATGATATGAACTGCGTGAGATATTTTGTGCTCGCTCTCGTCCTGACTGGACCTGTTGAAAATTTTACAGAGGATGATGAGGCACCCTGCACCCTTACTTGGAGTTTGCCTAGTTGACACTCGCGACCTGGACCCCAGGGGAGGTTCAGGCAGCTGCTGAGGATGATACCTTGCTTAATATAGATAGTTTAGACTGTTTTTCTTTTATGTTTTGTTGTTGTTCTTGATTCAGAGTTTGTATATTGTAGAGATATTGAGACTTGTATTTCATTTCTGTTGTACCTCGGTTGAGGATTCTCTTATCTATTTTATCGTGCCATATTCTATCTCTAGATTGTGATTGAGTTGTACCTCTGTGTTGGCCTCCTTATGGAGAGCATTCATATTATATTAGTTATAGTTCATGACCTAGAATAGCGTTCTACCGCCGACACTGCGGCGTAGGCTGGGCGTTGTTACGCTCTCGTACCCTCACAGTGGGTGCGGGTCATGACAACTTCGAAGGTGTAAACCCCTAAATTTCAAAAGCTATATTTATTTTCTTTTCAAAGTGTAGGTATTTGTTGTAAAATGAGTTCAAAGATTTTCATTTATGTTAAATATCAAAACCTTTCTATATGGTAGGTGAATTAGAAAATTTCTTCTTACTGAAATAATTTTTAGCTATTTAGAAATTATTATAAGTTTCAAGTATTTAGGAAGTTTTAAATTATCAGATTATTTGTGTATTTAATTTAGAGTATTTTGTATATATATATAATATATATTAAATAAAAGATGGTTACATATATCAGTTAAAAAAAATTGGGAATACGGAAGAAAATATTTTTTAGATTTTATTTATGTATTACATATGATTTCTTGGTATATTTTTAGAAATATTAAAAGGAGAGAAAAAGAAATTCAACGATAATAAATAGTTATTTGATAAAATTTTTAGAGATTGCTCTTATCTATTTATTTTTAAAAAATTTAAAATAAATATTCTTAAAGAAAAATTTGAAATAAGTTTATATAAAAGGAAAAAGAAAAGGGAAGGAAAGAAAACAAAAAACAAAAAAAAAACAAAAAATCAACATATACCAAGGTGAATAGTACCCGCGGGGAGGGCGGGGGTACTGTTCACCTGAGCCCCCCAAAGAAGAGAAGCTGACCCCATCTTCTATAACACCGCAATATATATATATATATATATATATATATATATATATATATATATATATATATATATATATATATATATATTTTCCGCAATATATATATATATATATATATATATATATATATATATATATTTTAATATATATATATATATATATATATATATATATATATATATATATCAATAAAAAAACCCTAAACACCTCCATCAAATTTTCGAACCAACCAGCAGCGCCGCCACCAGCCCGTGCGTCGCCTGGGTCGCCGCCTGTAAACCCCTGTCCTGAATTTATTTTTTTATAGTAATTTTAAATTCTATTTTATTATTGATTGGACCCAAGATAGTGATTTTGGTTTTGCAAGCATTTTTACACTAGCATAAATATTAAATTTCTAGAGGTTTATTCATAAAGGATATGTATGTGTATATATATATATACTTATATATAACTTAGCATGAGATGTTGATTATGCAAAAACCATTTATAGAGAGACTTAAGTGCAAAAGGGCCTATTTAAACTTTTCCTAGCCGTAGGCCCTGTAGATAGATTCAAATCACTACACCCTTGGCCGACTGGAAAATCAGAAGGATTGGATCATATCGAAATCAAATCCAATTTCTCCCAATCCTATTACAATTCAGGTTATATCTACTACCTGGATATATATATATATATATATATATATATATATATATATATATATATATATATATATATATATATATATATATATATATATATATATATATATATATATATATATGTAGGTGAGATCAGCCGCATCCTCTTCTACAAAACCCTAGAAATCTTCTAGAGGCATCTAGCGCCTGTGCAACGACAACGTCCTGGTGTCGTCTTCCTCACCCTAATAATAGGTATTATTCAATCCTAAATTCTCGATCAATAGTTTATGGGGTTAAAGCTGTTTGTGTTATTGATACAAAGGCAAACTAGAACTTAAATCACTGGGAACCAATCCACGGGGTAATGCAGGTCCTTGTACCTGACCCGAGTACCTGGTGCATCCTATAAACCTGGAAGTATCAGTGATATCTTGTATCGAAGCATAGAGGTACAATGGTAACCTGTAGAAAGGGTATGAAGCCTTGTGTAACATCCATGTATGGATGTGTACATCAGTTCGACTAGATAGGCACCTGTACGTATAGAGAAAAATAGGAAGAGTCAGTCCAGATTTGGGGGTGTATGTATCAGAATAGGTAGGGTATCAGAACTTAGGAGAAATCAGTAGGAAGACAAGACATGTAGGTAAGTAGAGTCCAAATAGCAGCAGTAATTTGTAAAACAGTATGTTAGTTCCTCTGTGAGTGTGTGTGTGTGTGTGTCCTAGGTGTGGGTAAAGTGCAACTTTAAGTTGGGTTAGTAATTGTGGCAGCAAAAGACTTGTGGGAAGTAAGGGTGAAGGTATTAGACAAGTATAGGTACTCGGGAGTGATGTAACTTAACTACAGTCCTGAGTATTAGACACAGGTTGGATACAGACGAATTAGTAGGAAATTCATTTAAGTGGTACAGAGTAATGGAGAACCTTCAAGTATCAATTGCAGATTTTAAGATATAGGATGGGTTGAATTAGAATATCAGCAATCGTGAACTGGTATCACAAAGACACTTAGAACCATCGTAACAGCCTAGTACCTAAGGGCATCAAGTTAGGGAATGGAGTAAGATCAACAGGGAAGACTAAGAAACCATGTGTGTATCCAAGATACCAAGAGGTGGTATATGCCTTCTCTTTTTCCCTCTTGCATTATAATTACTAGACTCCATAATCAGAATAGAGTTTCTCAGTTGAAATTACCTTTTTCATACTCTTCAGAAATACATTTACCTTGTGATTTCTTAGTGTTATTTGCTTTTGGAGACTGATCAGTTCAGACTGAGTCTGCCAACTACTTGAAGAGAAAAAACGATATATGACAAACCAAGGTCTGATACATGCTCGAGTAGCAAAGAGAAAGTTGCAAGCTTAACATTCAGAAGTGGGATCAAGAGAAGGAACGTGAATGAAGCTTTGATTTAGATTTCATTGACTGAAGTCCCTATTAGTAGGCATCAGATTCTTATAAGCAATGTATTGGTGCCAGGAAGGGACTGGGGTCCTATTCGAATGTGTGGAATCCTGTATCCAACAGGAAGGGTATACGTGGAAGGCCACACTGTTGGCCACAAGATTCTCCTTGTTTTAGTAATGGAAAAAGGCCTCTTCCTGTCTTCCCTTGATAGTATCTGCGAAGTATCGTTGAACATAGGCCTTGCTGCTTATTTAACTTTGAATTGAGGAAATTTACTTGTATATGGCTATGGAGGAATCTGTTTGAGAAAACTGTTAGTATACATTACATCACTATTAGTGGACAGGGACATGGATGCTATACTTTGGCATGGGATACATAGCGTTTGACAATGAAAACTTCCCTGTTCTATACACGATGACACAGCTATATATTTTTGTATCTGATTAAGTGTTTGGTCTCTACCATTCTGCCTACTACATGAGACTAGTGATCAGAGCATGTGCCTTAGGTTAAAGTATGAGAGGAAGGTAATATAATTTCCACTAGAGCCTTTTTCTAACAAATTTAAGTGCTTAGCTCACATGTTTGAGTGCTCAGGTTGTATAGGTAAGGTTTAAGGTTCAAGCCTTAGTTTTGAAGTTTGGAGTTTTAATTTTGTAACACCCTTATAGTGAATCAATTTAAAGTAAATTGGTATGACCTATTTCAGTTTTTGCCCATCAATTCTAATATCTTTGTTATTTAACCTTAATACCTTGCCATCCATTTAGTAAACTCGTGTCACCTACTAAATATAGTTTCTGTGGCCACCCTTAATGTCTATCAAACCTAAGTAGTAAATAGAAAGGCTTGTTGTGCATCTATAACTGGGTATTGTTTTAGTATACGCTAAATGTAGTTTGTTTGGAGACTGAGAACATGTAGGCATGACCCTAAGACTCCGTATAGACTATGTTTACATATCACAAGGGGATAGGGAGCGTTAGACAGTTTAAATGCAAGTAACTAGAAGTCTAAAACAACAGAACTAGATAGGCTCCTTGGTATTTTTCGAAATGTGCATTGATTCTATTAATTTAAACTAGGTTACTTGGACAACGATACGGATTGTAACCCGTAACCGTATCGCAGGACCTAAGGCAAGTATACCTTGCCTTTCTCTATAGTTTTACATACATGCATTTCCTTTTATTTTTCAGTCGTTTGATTATTTATGGACATGTGCTTTTCGTGTTATTTTCTGTGGAGTTGTTTTCATTTCATATAGCCATGTTCATGTTGGCCTTGTGTTTTACATTGGAGTTGTTCTCATCAGTACCTTGCTTGAGTCGTGTCATAGAACGAGTGCGTGTAGTGAACTGCCATAGCCTTGATTATCGTTGTACACAACCAGAGAGTCCACACTCGGGACGAGGGTTGTTCGGTGCACCAGAGAGTCCACACTCGGGACGAGGGTGTTTGTCGTGATCATTGGCACCAGAGAGTCCACACTCGGGACGAGGGTTAACCAATTACACCAGAGAGTCCACACACGGGACGAGGGTGTCTTGCCGTGAGCTAACCAGAGAGTCCACACTCGGGACGAGGGTTAGTGCTTAGTTCAAACCCGTGAGTCCACACTCGGGGTGAGGGTTTGGTTCTTCCATTGATCTCATATTTCGTTCATCCGGCAGTTCATTTATACGTAGTTGTTCTAGTGTTCGTGTGTTCGTATTCGTGTTCGTGTTCGTGTTCGATGTCATTTGTCTTGTCCTTGTTCTTTTTTGTTTATTTCTTGTGCATGATAAAACTGTTAGATAGGCATGTATATTATGTATCTTGCTATGTCCTCTGAGGACCTGATGATCTCCTCAGGTTTAGCGATTGCGTGGAGTTAGCTAGTAGTTCTGGATGGCGGAGGATTTGCGGTTCTTGCGGGATTCAGGTATCGTTATCGTGTTTATTATCCGCTCGTGCTTTCATACCTTATCATGAGTTATCCTGTTCCTTGATTCAGTTTTTAGACTCTTGTTATTTCTTTTAGAGTCTTATTGGATATTTTTGCTAGTGGGCTGCAGACCACGACCCATAGTGTTCATTCATATTTCATATTCTTATTGTGGATTGCGATATAGATTTGTTTGCCATGATTTGGCAGTATACCATAGCCTTGACAGCGTTTACGTATTCGAGTCAGGCTGGAGTCCGTTCGATACGTAGCTGGCTTGCTCATGAGCTCGCGTCCGAAAACCGGGTACGGGTCGTGACAAGTTTTTTTGGTGACCCATGCAGGTCAGAGCATATCGTACCGGTTACGTAACTGTACTGGTACGAGCCTGCGCAACTGACTAAACCCTTAGAAATCTCAATCCACACTGCTTTGAAAATTCTTCTAGTAATTCTCTTCGTCATTGAAAACTCTATATTTGCTCTCGATTATACTTCCTTGCTTTCTGTACCATTGGCTCTCGTCCCTTTTATTTCGGAGTAACGAATGATCGTGCTATCTAGGATTCATCAGAAATTCTTAAATTATATTATAATATTGCTTGATTATTTAAATATTTGGTTGTTTATAAATATGAGGGATTATAGATGCCATATGCCCTAGATATCTGTTGGAAGGACTGTTAACCGTTAGTTAGATGATTATAAGATTTTAGTGATCGTATTTTGAGGAGTAGTATGACCAAAGGTGGGTAGAAGTCCTCAAGTATTCGGAGTTATAAAATGGCTAGAGGAAGTTATAGACTATTTTTGAAAAAATTGGGGAGATTAAGGTAATAGTAGACGTTGAATTTTAAGAAATAGTCATGAATTGGAATTTCGAGGACAAAATTATTTTAAGGTGGGAAGGATGTAAACCCATGTCCTGAATTTATTTTTTTATAGTAATTTTAAATTCTATTTTATTATTGATTGGACCCAAGATAGTGATTTTGGTTTTGCAAGCATTTTTATACTAGCATAAATATTAAATTTCTAGAGGTTTATTCATAAAGGATATGTATGTGTATATATATATATACTTATATATAACTTAGCATGAGATGTTGATTATGCAAAAACCATTTATAGAGAGACTTAAGTGCAAAAGGGCCTATTTAAACTTCTCCTAGCCGTAGGCCCTGTAGATAGATTCAAATCACTGCTCCCTTGGCCGACTGGAAAATCAGAAGGATTGGATCATATCGAAATCAAATCCAATTTCTCCCAATCCTATTAGAATTCAGGTTATATCTACTACCTGGATATATATATATATATATATATATATATATATATATATATATATATATATATATATATATATATATATATATATATGTTTGTGTAGGTGAGATCAGCCGCATCCTCTTCTACAAAACCCTAGAAATCTTCTGGAGGCATCTAGCGCCTGTGCAACGACAATGTCCTGGTGCCATCTTTCTTACCCTAATAATAGGTATTATTCAATCCTAAATTCTCGATCAATAGTTTATGGGGTTAAAGCTGTTTGTGTTATTGATACAAAGGCAAACTAGAACTTAAATCACTGGGAACCAATCCACGGGGTAATGCAGGTCCTTGTACCTGACCCGAGTACCTGGTGCATCCTACAAACCTGGAAGTATCAGTGATATCTTGTATCGACAGCATAGAGGTACAATGGTAACCAGTAGAAAGGGTATGAAGCCTTGTGTAACTTTCATGTATGGATGTGTACATCAGTTCGGCTAGATAGGCACCTGTACGTATAAAAAAAAATAGGAAGAGTCGATCCAGATTTGGGGGTGTATGTATCAGAATAGGTAGGGTATCAGAACTTAGGAGAAATCAGTAGGAAGACAAGACATGTAGGAAAGTAGAGTCCAAATAGCAACAGTAATTTGTAAAACAGGTATGTTAGTACCTCTGTGAGTGTTTGTGTGTCCCAGGTGTGGGTAAAGTGCAACTTTAAGTTGGGTCAGTAATTGTGGCAGCAAAAGACTTGTGGGAAGTAAGGGTGAAGGTATTAGACAAGTGTAGGTACTCGGGAGTGATGTAACTTAACTACAGTCCTGAGTATTAGACACAGGTTGGATACAGACGAATTAGTAGGAAATTCATTTAAGTGGTACAGAGTAATGGAGAACCTTCAAGTATCAATTGCAGATTTTAAGATATAGGATGGGTTGAATTGGAGTATCAGCAATCGTGAACTGGTATCACAAAGACACATAGAACCATTGTAACAGCCTAGTACCTAAGGGCAGCAAGTTAGGGAATGGAGTAAGATCAACAGAAAAGACTAAGCAACCATGTGTGTATCCAAGATACCAAGAGGTGGTATATGCCTTCTCTTTTTCCCTCTTGTATTATAATTACTAGACTCCTTAATCAGAATAGAGTTTCTCAGTTGAAATTACCTTTTTCATACTCTTCAGAAATACTTTTACCTTGTGATTTCTTAGTGTTATTTGCTTTTGGAGACTGATCAGTTCAGACTGAGTCTGCCAACTACTTGAAGAGAAAAGCGATATATGACAAACCAAGGTCTGATACATGCTCGAGTAGCAAAGAGAAAGTTGCAAGCTTAACATTCAGAAGTGGGATCAAGAGAAGGAACGTGAATGAAGCTTTGATTTAGATTTCATTGACTGAAGGCCCTATTAGTAGGCATCAGATTCTTATAAGCAATGTATTGGTGCCAGGAAGGGACTAGGGTCCTATTCGAATGTGTGGAATCCTGTATCCAACAGAAGGGTATACGTGGAAGGCCACACTGTTGGCCACAAAATTTTCCTTGTTTTGGTAATGAAAAAAGGCCTCTTCCTGTCTTCCCTTGATAGTATCTGCGAAGTATTGTTGAACATAGGCCTTGCTGCTTATTTAACTTTGAATTTAGGAAATTTACTTGTATACGGCTATAGAGGGATCTGTTTGAGAAAACTGTTAGTATACATTACATCACTATTAGTGGACAGGGACATGGATACTATACTTTGGCATGGGATACATGGCGTTTGACAATGAAAACTTCCCTGTTCTATATACGATGACACAGCTATATATTTTTGTATCTGATTAAGTGTTTGGTCTCTACCATTCTGCCTACTACATGAGACTGGTGATCAGAGCATGTGCCTTAGGTTAAAGTATGAGGGGAAGGTAATATAATTTCCACTAGAGCCTTTTTCTAACAAATTTAAGTTCTTAGCTCACCTGGTTGAGTGCTCAGGTTGTATAGGTAAGGTTTAAGGTTCAAGCCTTAGTTTTGAAGTTTGGAGTTTTAATTTTGTAACACCCTTATAGTGAATCAATTTAAAGTAAATTGGTATGACCTATTTCAGTTTTTGCCCATCAATTCTAATATCTTTGTTATTTAACCTTAATACCTTGCCATCCATTTAGTAAACTCGTGTCACCTACTAAATATAGTCTCTGTGGCCACCCTTAATGTCTATCAAACCTAAGTAGTAAATAGAAAGGCTTGTTGTGCATCTATAACTGGGTATTGTTTTAGTATACGCTAAATGTAGTTTGTTTGCAGACTGAGAACATGTAGGCATGACCCTAAGACTCCGTATAGACTATGTTTACATATCACAAGGGGATATGGAGCGTTAGACAGTTTAAATGCAAGTAACTAGAAGTCTAAAACAACAGAACTAGATAGGCTCCTTGGTATTTTTTGAAATATGCATTGATTCTATTAATTTAAACCAGGTTACTTGGACATCGATACGGATTATAACCCGTAACCGCAACGCAGGACCTAAGGCAAGTATACCTTGCCTTTCTCTACAGTTTTACTTACATGCATTTCCTTTCATTTTTCAGTCGTTTGATTATTTATGGACATGTGCTTTTCGTATTATTTTCTGTGGAGTTGTTTTCATTTCATATAGCCACGTTCATGTTGGCCTTGTGTTTTACATTGGAGTTGTTCTCGTCAGTACCTTGCTTGAGTCGTGTCATAGAACGAGTGCGTGTAGTGAACTGCCATAGCCTTGATTATCGTTGTACACAACCAGAGAGTCCACACTCGGGACGAGGGTTGTTTGGTGCACCAGAGAGTCCACACTTGGGACGAGGGTGTTTGTCGTGATCATTGGCACCAGAGAGTCCACACTCGGGATGAGGGTTGACCAATTACACCAGAGAGTCCACACACGGGACGAGGGTGTCTTGCCGTGAGCTAACCAGAGAGTCTACACACGGGACGAGGGTTAGTGCTTAGTTCAAACCCGTGAGTCCACACTCGGGATGAGGGTTTAGTTCTTCTATTGATCTCGTATTTCGTTCATCCGGCAGTTCATTTATACGTAGTTGTTCTAGTGTGGTGTTCGTGTTCGTATTCGTGTTCGATGTCATTTGTCTTGTCCTTGTTCTTTCTTGTTTATTTTTTGCGCATGATAAAACTGTTAGATAGGCATGTATATTATGTATCTTGCTATGTCCTCTGAGGACCTGATGATCTCCTCAAGTTTAGCGATTGCATGGAGTTAGCTAGTAGTTCTGGATGGCGGAGGATTTGCGGTTCTTGCGGGATTCAGGTATCGTTATCGTGTTTATTATCCGCTCGTGCTTTCATACCTTATCATGAGTTATCCTGTTCCTTGATTCAGTTTTTAGACTCTTGTTATTTCCTTTAGTCTTATCGGGCATTTATGCTAGTGGGCTGCAGACCACGACCCATAGTGTTCATTCATGTTTCATATTCTTATTGTGGATTGAGATATAGATTTGTTTGCCATGATTTGGCAGTATACCATAGCCTTGACAGCGTTTACGTATTCAAGTCGGGCAGGAGTCCGTTCGATACGTAGCTGGCTTGCTCAAGAGCTCGCGTCCGAAAACTGGGTGCGGGTCGTGACACCGCCGACCATCGGCAGATGCATGGCCGCGTGCGGACAGCCGCGGTATCAGTGCCAACAGCAGCAGCAGGGCCTGCAGCGGAGGCAACTTCGCGGTACGATATCCCCTTCGACGCTCGTTCGTTTGCCGAGACATTTTCTCAGGTTTGAACACAACCTATAGGTCTACACTTTTCTTTAGTTAGTTTTTATTTTTCTAGCATGGATCGATCAAGAGATCGACGCCAACTTGGCGAGAAAACTGCTCCGAAATAGGACAGATAAAGACCCCGGTACCCCTGTTTAGTGATAAATCCCGATCAACCTAGTAGGAATTGTAGATAATTTATTAAGTGAAATATTTAGATCATTTATAGGCCAACCAAATCCTTTTTGTATATTTAGTTTTCATCCATTCTACCGAAATTTATCCTCTGGTAAAGTTAGAGAAAAACCTGTTTTTGAAAACTAGAAATTTAATAAAACACCCCGATACGACGTGCGTTCTGCCAAACCGGGCGACGTAGTCGCGAACCGAAAGCATCGAAAAGTGCGTATCGACTTCGCGGACGTGTGGGCTTTGACGGAATTCAATTGGTTGCATGTGCGCAACGAATTTGATGCGTATCCGTCAAAATTTACCGTATTAGCCTCTTTGCAAATTCCTCAATTACTTCGTGCATGTTCGTCGGATCGACATGAAACTTACGCCATCAGGACCGTATCATTTTTCTGGTCCTGTATGCCAAGTTTGGTCCGATTCTGAGAAGGTCGATCGGAACGCCTATTTGGCGGGCCCGCGACCCGCTCCAACGGACGAATTTGTGCACGGCTCACCGGAATCCAAAATTGGACATACGGTTGGGTTTGTCTCCTCAAATTGGACCCGTAGACATGTATTTGATGACTCTATAGACCGTAGATACTGGCACATTTTTCGGTGCAAAACGGGTCCAACGGCGGATATCGTTTTGACCCAAATTTACGATTTTGCCCCTGTTTCAGAATTAGACTTTTGGATAGGCATTTCATAGACATATCTTTTATTCCAAACACGTTCATGATGTTTATTTCAGCGGCCGAGGACGTATGCGGGATTTGGCTTTCATCACTTCACTATTCTGACGGTTCATTGGATGTCGCCCTTTTGCACACAACCTTAGGCAAGATACCTTGCCTTATTTACTGTTTATAATTAGTTGCATCTTTCTTTATTTACTTTATATTTATTTCTTGTTTATTTTTAGTTGGATCCATGACTTGCTGTTCATAGTTATTTTATTTTGCTTTCAATTATTTTTCTTGCTTGTGTTTTAATATGCATGTGGACCTAGTCTTAGCAGACTACCTTTTGTTAGTGACCCTTGGGAGGGTGAAGACAGTTTGATATATGGGCTACCAAAACCAAAAGCTATAGTAACTACGTACTATGGTAGTCGTGTCGCGAGGATCACTAGCCTCGAGCTATGTGGACTGATAGGTCACGTGGGCCGCTAGCCTCGAGTTATGTCGGTTGATAGTATTGGTACTTGATGTGTGCGTATTGTGAGTTGTTACCTTGTCCTAGGGGAGTCAGCCTTTACCTGCCCATACATTGAGATGTCTTCTAAATTGCATACTGGATTGGTTAGGTAACCTTAGTCAATGTCATGTCACCCATGTTCCATTAGTAGCCTGAGACAATGTCGCATCGCGGAATAGGGTTCTATCCCTTGTCCTTGTTTGGTGTACGGGTAGTTTACTATTTCGATGACGAGATATTGAACCTTGTTACGATTGGAACTATTTTATTTTACTGGGAGTTTGTGACATATTATATATTCAGTTTATTATGGCATGTTCTTCCTGTATCTTGTTACGTCCCTCTGAGGACCTGGTGATCTCTTCAGGTGTGTGCTTCTGTGATATTTACAGGTGATCTAGCCAAGTCTGTGATCTTCTCCATTCCTTCGTAGAGGATTGCCTTGGGTCGACTTGCTACCTTTCCTTCGCATTTTCTTCCATGTATTATCCTTCTCTTTTAAATGGTTGGTAATGGATTTGTCTCCACCCAACTACATGTATAAATGACAAAAAATTATAGTTGATTTATATTATTATTCTTTCATTTTATGGATGAGATTTAATTATCATGGTTTACCGCAATTTCACAGCTTATGTATACATACGGGGTTCCATACATTGGAGTATATTTCGTATGTATACAGCTGGCATGTCTACGTACTTCGTCCTAAGCATTTTGGGACTGGGACGTTACATATTTTTGTGGTGGCCCATGCAGGTCAAGTTTACCATTTCGGTTATGTTACTGTTCCGAGCGGGCCTACATATAGGATTAGAATCTAGGTATCTCATCCACATGCTTGACTTCTTCCATTGATTCTACTTTCGAACTCTCGTTCGACTACCTTGATTTCTTTTTGCTCGATTCCTTTCCACTTTAAACTCATCTGTTTCCATCATGCTTGACAGAGAAGTTAGGAAGATGGCTCCTACTAGTTATACGTGTATACTATTCAATCACCCTATTAGTTGACTCTTATAAGTTGGGTAGTATGCCTCATGGCCTATTACCCCGCGTTCTTATAACCCATTAATGAAGTATAACTGGGTGGCACTGAATATATGCTATTATAGGAAGATATATTTACCTAGAATATAGAGTTTTAGTAGACCATACTCTATTGGTCAACCAAGGCATGATACAAGAGACAGTAGGACGACTGTGTAAGCAGGAACACCGGACAAGACTTAGGTCCTTATGAAACTTGAACCATTTATAATGGCTTCCATCATTATCTCCCATACTTATACTTTGCAATATCATAAATAATATCGCTATTTATAGCCTAGTTTTGCAAGCTTATATTTTATCGAGCTTGTTTAGGACATATGTATACTGGGGACGCCCACTAACATATTGTTTAATCTGAATCAGTGTATTATGGTCTGATCAACCTTGGTGCACTTGGTTCGCCCTTTATATGATTATCCCACATGGATTGAGATATAGAGGTATCTAGAATATCATCCGCGACTGCATTGACAGATCCTCTTGAATTATACATTCGCCTTTGAATCATATAATTGTATTTAATGACATCTTTCTTGAACTCTTTATTGCTTTGTATTTCACTGATTGGAAAGACAAATGCTTGTATTGATAGATGGATACAGAGTATCCCCATGGCCATGATAGTTGTATACACAAGTGTAGCTACCATCGGCCAGCCATGTTACTACAACCTTGCCTTGAGATTACTCGTTCTTCCTCGACCCTGAAACTACTATTGTGACCTTCTAGTCATTTGAATATGATAATGATTAGAATCATACCTTTGGTCGAAACACCAACATAGGAGATTATCTATTCTCAGGGAACAAATTATTATGGGTCTCTAAATATTTGTCTTGAATCTTGCTTTAACTAGCAACCCGTATGCCTTAACTCAACCCTTACTTGACTAGGCCCCCATAGTTTAGACAAGAGAGGAATAGACCAAAAACAAGGACAAGCCTTTGCAAGGACTGTGGTAGACACCCATTCCAAGATTAGAGAGTGATGCATGAGCACTACATTTGATACCACTAGAACCCTTATAACCATAGTCTGGCAGGTTTAACACAAATAGAAATTTATGACCTAGTTGTTGAGATCTTTTTGTTACCTCTATCGATAACTCTCGTATACTATGGACGAGTGGATCATTCTATTTTATCGACTCGTGTATCGTTGTACGCAATCATTTTCCATATATTAGAAATTGTGGTATGATCCTCGAATTTGATTCATGTCTACCGTATCACATTATCCATTACATCGTGCCTTATTCTTTATTACCAAAAGTCAAGGTACGATATCACAACTTTGAAATATTCTAAATCTCATTAATCCTAAAACCATGTCCTAGCTTCTAAAGTGAGTAGAATGTAAGTCTTCTAAAATTTTAGGATATATGAAGATTACTGATTGATCAGGATAAGTCGATTTCCATCATGATGATTATTAGTGCCCCATGAACCCCCACTTTCTATTTAGATCATTTGATGTCCCCTACCGTGACATCGATATTCGGAGCACGAGACTAGTTGTTACCTTCCAACAAATTTCACATACAAGACATAGACGACTCCACCTTCATGTAGATATATCATTTTCCACTAAAACACGTCCCCTTGTACTCTATTTTTATTATGCGACTTTCAGGTCAACACGGTTAATGATAACCCCTACCATAATATCGATATACTTTTCGACACCAATAAGAGACTCAACCTAGACTAAAATCTTTCGATCCAATATGTGGTTGTGATCTAATCGAAGCCGTCTACGCACATGCCACTAGTGTGCCACTCATTTGAGTCTTCTTGTGCCACTTAAACACAAAAGTCATAGAAGGCGTATTATCGGGCTTTAGGAACTGGGTAACCAACCCGGCTGAAAATTTTCCCGACCACTTGTCTTAAAACCTATATAAGATTACCCTAACCTGCTAGGAATGACTCGGATTGATTTCATAGCATCTTGTCTAGTCAATATAGATTAAAACCTAGGAAAGATCGATGTATCCATTAAGACCCAATTAAACCCACCCTCGCATATCGCCATATTTGGGATATAAAATCCAAACTTGATGAAATAGATTCTTATACCTATTGTGTAGTCCCCATCTCTTGGTTCACTAATTCTCCTATCACAAGTTATGTAACATCGATTTTCATGGTTAGCCAACCTCTATAAGTTGGGTAGAGGCGTGAATGAAGAATACCTTATCTTGTAGAATATGACCTTAAATTTAGATTTTCTTTTAATTGCCTCCTCCACGTTCTCGAAAACCAAGTATGATTTTCATGTTAGTTTCCTTCAATCGCATTACATCGCGACCTCCCCCTACCGTAGATTTAATTTCGAGGATAAAATTTTTATAAGTTGGGTAGGATGTAAAACCTCTAAATTTCAAAAGCTATATTTATTTTCTTTTTAAAGTGTAGGTATTTATTGTAAAATGAGTTCAAATATTTTCATTTATGTTAAATATCAAAACCTTTCTATATGGTAGGTGAATTGGAAAATTTCTTCTTACTGAAGCTATTTAGAAATTATTATTAAGTTTCAAGTATTTATGAAGTTTTAAATTATCAGATTATTTGTGTATTTAATTTAGAGTATTTTGTGTATATATAATATATATTAAATAAAAGATGGTTACATATATATGTAAAAAAATATAAATTGGTAATACGAAAGAAAATATTTTTTTAGATTTTATTTATGTATTACATATGATTTCTTGGTATATTTTTAGAATTATTAAAAGGAGAGAAAAAGAAATTTAATAATAATAAATAGTTATTTGATAACTTTTTTAGAGATTGCTCTTATGTATTTATTTTTAGAAATTTTAAAATAAATATTCTTAAAGAAAAATTCAAAATAAGTTTATATAAAAGGAAAAAGAAAAGGGAAGGAAAGAAAATAAAAATAAAAAATCAACATATACCTAGGTGAACAGTACCCGCGGGGGGGGGCACTGTTCACCCGAGCCCCCAAAGAAGAGAAGCTGACCCCATCTTCTACAACATCGTAAAAAAATATCAATAAAAAAACCCCAAACACCTCCATCAAATTCTCGAACCCAACCAGCAGCGCCGCCACCAGCCCGCGCACCGCCTGGGCCACCGTCGGTCGCCGGCAGACGCATGGCCGTGCGTGGACAGCCACGGTATCAGTGCCAAAAGCAGCAGCAGGGCCTGCAGCGGAGGCTTCTTTGCGGCCCGATATCCCCTTCGACGCTCGTTCGTTTGCCGAGGCATTTTCTCAGGTATGAACACAACCTATAGGTCTACACTTCTCCTTGATTAGTTTTTATTTTTCTAGCATGGATCGATCAAGAGATCGACGCCAACTTGGCGAGAAAACTGCTCCGAAACAGGAGAGATAAAGACCCAGGTACTCATGTTTAGTGATAAATCCCGATCAACCCAGTAGGAATTGTAGATAACTTATTAAGTGAAATATTTAGATCATCTATAGGCCTACCAAATCTTTTTTGTATATTTAGTTTTCATCCACTGTACCAAAATTTATCCTCTAGTAAAGTTAGAGAAAAACCTGTTTTTGAAAACTAGGAATTTAATAAAACACCCCGATACGACGTGCGTCCAGCTAAACCGGGCAACGTGGTCATGAATCGAAAGTATCAAAAGGTGCATATCGACTTCGCGAACGTGTGGGCTTTGACGGAATTTAAATTGGTTGCGTGTGCGCGACGAATTTAATGCGTATCCGTCAAAATTTATCGTATCGGCCTCTTTGCAAATTTCCTAATTACTTCGTGTATGTTCGTCGGATCGACACAAAACTTGCGCCATCAGGACCGTATCATTTTTCTGGTCCTGTATGCCAAGTTTGGTCCGATTCTGAGAAGGTTGATCAGAACGTCTATTTGGCGGGCAAATTTGTGTACGGCTCATTGAAATCCAAAATTGGACATATAGTTGGGTTCGTCTCCTCAAACCAGACCCGTAGACATGTAGTTTGACGACTCTAGAGACCGTAGATACTGACACATTTTTTGGTACAAAACGGGTCCAACGGCGGATATCATTTTGATCCAAAATTACGATTTTGCCCCAGTTTCAGAATTAGACTTTTGGACAGGCATTTCCTAGACATATCTTTTATTCCAAATATATTTTTGGTGTTTATTTCAGCGTCCGAGAATGTATGCGGGATTTAGCTTTCATCGCTTCACTATTCTGACGGTTCGAGCTATTGGATGTTACCCTTTTGCACACAACCTCAGGCAAGATATCTTGCCTTATTTACTATTTATAATTAGTTGCATCTTTCTTTATTTACTATATATTTATTTCTTGTTTATTTTTAGTTGGATCTATGACTTGTTGTTCATAGTTATTTTATTTTGCTTTCAATTGTTTTTCTTGCTTGTGTTTTAATATACATGTGGACCTAGTCTTAGCGGACTACCTTTTGTTAGTGACCCTTAGGAGGGTGAAAACAGTTTGATGTATGGGCTACCCAAAACCAAAAGTTGTAGTAACTGCGTACTACGGTAGTCGTGTCGCGAGGGTGACTAGCATCGAGCTATGTGGACTGATGGGTCACGTTGGCTGCTAGCCTCGAGTTATGCCGGCTGATAGTATTAGTACTTGACGTGTGTGTGTTGTGAGTTGTTACCTTGTCCTGGGGGAGTCAGCCTTTACCTACCCATACATTGAGATGTCTTTTAAATTGCATACTAGATTGGTTAGGTAACCTTTGTCAATGTCATGTCACCCCGTTCCATTAGTAGCCTGAGACAATGTCGCATCACGGAATAGGGTTCTACCCCTTGTCCTTGTTTGGTGTAGGGGTAGTTCACTGTTTCGATGATGAGATATTGAACCTTGTTACGATTGGGACTATTTTATTTTACTGGTGGTTTGTGACATATTATATATTCAGTTTATTATGGGATGTTCTTCCTGTATCTTGTTACGTCCCTCTGAGGACCTGGTGATCTTTCCAGGTGTGTGCTTCTGTGATATTTACAGATGATCTAGCCAAGTCCGTGATCTTCTCCATTCCTTCGCAGAGGATTGCCTTGGGTTGACTTGCTACCTTTCCTTTGTATTTTCTTCCGTGTATTATCCTTCTCTTTTAAATGGTTGGTAGTGGATTTGTCTCCGCCCAACTACATGTATAAATGACAAAAATTTATAGTTGATTTATATTATTATTCTTTCATTTTATGGATGAGATTTAGTTATCATGGTTTACTATAATTTCACAGCTTATGTATACATACGGGGGTTCCATACATTGGAGTATACTTCGTATGTATACAGCTGGCATGTCTATGTACTTCGTCCTAAGTATTTTGGAACTGGAACATTACAGAAGGACTCGTACTGCCTTCTATGATAAATTCCTCATAAGCTTGCTGGTCGAAGTGTACAACCAGTATCTTTTGGGAGGATCCGAGCTTGTTGTTGTCGGATTGCATCACTACCTTCTCGTTAGAGGAGAAGGACTTCCCCAGCAGAGATGCCAACTTTTTTGCCATTGAAAAGTTAAGATAAACTTTTGTATTAACAAATAAAAAGAATAGTACAATAAGTTGATCCTGGACAGTATCTTTCTAAGTACAATTTTTTGGAGGACTTGTGACGATGGAGATCAAATACTGCTTCCTTTACTCTGTTGACGATCCGACGACGATCGAGAGAAAATTATAAGTCTTCATGTGTGGTTGCGAGGGGACGACAATTCGGATCTCTAAGGTATGCTATGACTCTCAGAATGTTTGTACGACTGTCTCTGACCTTCTGTCTCTGTGTGAGATGAAGGAATGATCCTTCTATTTATAGTAGCTTTGTGGAATCATCCACTTAGGCGTGTAGTGATGCTACATGCATGATCTGTTGGCCGCAGGGGCACTGTACGCTTGAGTGTAGGACTAAATCTGTTTTAACTTTACTGTTGGGCTACGAATGAGCCGATACGTGGCAGTTGTTAAGATTCGCATGTTGCTGAGATCTTGGGTGGTTGGCATCTATTCGAGAATAGAACTGGGTCAAGGACACATGGCGCGTGTGCCTTACCCAAAGATCTTAGTTTTTTGGAGTGGAAGAGATCTCTACGCCACAGAAAGTCTAGGTTGAATACTGACTTTGGCGTGTAAGATATTATGTTGTAAGAACAAGATGACTTGTTGGCGTAGGGATGACACTATGCCAGAAAGAACTTGGTGTGGTGAATGCTTTGGCATAGGAGAGAATCCACGTGGCACTGCACAGCTGTTTCTGATGAAACTTTAACCATTAGGCTAATATAAGCCATCAACTTGAATTTTGAAGCATTTTTGTCTTCTAGTGGCGTAGGTTCGGGCTTGTCTATGCCAACTATTCGGCGTAGTGGTAAAAAACTCTTCAGTTCTTGTGCTGTTGTCGTCTGAACTGAAGTAAAGGCATTATGCACTCTGTTCAAAGTATCGTCTTGGTTGTCGAATCCGCTGTCAGACAAGCAATAAATGCTTCTTAGTTGAAGGGATCTAAGTATAGTCGCTTTGAAATGGCATAGCTATTTCAAAGGCATAGCGTCTATTGTGGCGTAGTGTTTATTCTGGCATAGTAGCCTTACTGGCGTAGTGGCTTTTAGCATATTAAATTTGGTCAACTTTTCCTTAAGTGTTGCCGCTGCATATGGCGTGCGGCTCTACCGTTGACTTAGCAAACATCGAAATGGCAAGTTCATTGCCATTAATATGAGATTCATTACATTAATTTCAGGGGTGATAGGTTCATTATCAATAATATGAGATTTATCACGTTAATCTTGGAGCTCTTTGACCGACTGCCACTTGGCATATGTGCTGGGCTACGCTGCGCCTATAAATAGGGTCTATCGAGAACAAATGACTTTGCTCATTCCCTCTTCACACTCCTACTTCATGTTCGTCCCTGACTTAGCCATGGATGGCTATGAGCCTCCTCTTTGGCATATTAGTCGGTTGTCGGTTATAGATCAAAGAAGTCATAGATTTAATGAAGAACTCCTTCTGAGAATTGAGATGTGAACTCCTTATGAGAATTGAGATGTGCCTGAGCGTTTGGCATGTTGGCCCATTGGTCATGGTCAAACCTGATTTTAATAATTGATCAAACTCTGTCTTGATATAAATGCAAGTCAACTCAGATGTTTACCTACGACGTTTTGGACACTGCTCAACAATGGATATCAACAATGTTCAAGACTGAAGTTGTTTGCCATTCAGAATGTACTTTCTGTTATGCAATATAATTTTTCATTTTATTGAGTCTAGAAATATATTGTACACCGAGTCGTACTGGCAAATAGGCTATCCTAAAATATTTTTCAAAATCATCCTATTCTTTACAAATGACCTACGTTTTTGAAAAACATTCCTTTTACAAAAAGCTTCTGAAGGATCTTTCAAAAAGCCAAAATTTATTTTGTCCAAAAATGAACTGGCAGAACCCCAGGAGAACTCGGGCCGAGTTCGGCCAGAGTTCGGCCATTTGGAACGTTAGTGAACGTTGGGTTTTTGAACTTGGTCATCCTTCAGTTACGGTTTGTTACAAAGAGTTCTGTCCGAATTCTGCCCGAATTCTGTCAGAGTTCTGTCTTTGGAAAAACTATAAATAGAGAAGTATTTCGATCATTTCAAATCACTAATTCACTTTCAATCTCTTCTCTTCCTGAGCTTATATTCTTCCAAAGAGTTCTTAAAAGCTTTCATTTTCAAATCTCAAGCCAGTTACAATCCTCTAGTCGATTTTCCAGTACGGTACGGTCTAGAAGTTTCAGAGCGATTGTAATCAGAGGCTTGATAGAAGATTCAACTCTTCATAATTGAATTTGGTCGAGTTCTTCGTATCAAAGCTCGCGTTTGTAGAAGTTGCAAGGACTTCGTATGAAAACTTGCGGGATTTTCCAATAGTGGATTCAACTGGAAGCTAGAGTTCTTCCGACTGGACTAGTCCTCACAAGAGGGAAACCAGTATAAATTTCGGTGTTTGCGTTTGCCTTCTGATCACTTTTAATTTATGTTATTTACTTTTGTGATTATTATTATATATGTGATCTAACTGCTAACAAGTTTTTAATTAGCAATATTCCGCTGCCTACTCTATTCGACCCCCCTCTAGAGTATTCTGCTTTATGATTTTGTTCCTACAATTGGTATCAGAGCAGGTTCTCTATAAGCAGGCTCTCCATCTAGAGGTATACCAAAGCGGGTTATACAGGTAAAGCAAGGTAAAATTGCAGTTATATTCAATCTTTATATAGATCACAGCATTACACATGACAACTGTGAAATTTACAAGTGAAGGCCAAGCCACAAACAGACCTCCACTGTTTGACGGCACAAACTACACTTATTGGAAAACACGTATGAGTTTCTTTCTAAAATCTCTTGATTTTGACTTATGGTCTGTAGTTATTGATGGCTATAAAAAACCATCTCGTATTTATGTTAATGGTGTTTTAGCTGAAAACCCCAATGACAAATATACAAAGGAAGAAAAAAAAAAGGCCAGTCTTGACGCACGTGCTATTAACGTATTACTTTGTGCTTTAGACAGAACTGAATTCAACAGGGTGTCTACGTGCACAACATCAAACGAAGTGTAAAAACTTCTCGAAGTAACCCACGAAGGAACAACACAAGTCAAGGAGTCAAAGATCAGCAAACTTACTCAGGAGTATGCGGCGTTCAAAATGAAGCCAAGTGAATCAGTCACTCAGATGTTTACAAGATTCTTGGATATTGTAAATCCTCTATCCTCACTAGGCAAGGATTACAGTAATCATGAGAAGATTCGTAAACTTCTACGAGCCCTTACAAAGAACTGGATTCCAAAGGCTGCATCAATCATTGAAGGGAACGACCTCTCAACAATGTCTCTAGAAACACTCATGGGTAAGCTACTCACTCACGAGTTAGAACTTCAAGACTTTGAAGATGCTACACCAAAGGAAAAGTCAGAGAAGACGATCGCTCTCAAGGCTCAACATAGAAGAACCATCGAAGATGATTCCGACGACAGTGACTCCGACTCTGAAGATCAAGCTCTTCTGGTAAGAAAGTTCAAAAAGTTCATGGGATTTAACAGGAGAACAAAAGACAGCAACAACAACAACAAGGAAGAACCTATTTGCTACGGATGCAAGAAGAAAGGACACATGAAGAAAGACTATCCAACAGCATCATCATCAAAGAAAAATAGCAAATATGACAAAGGATAGCTGAAGAAATCGACATCAACAAAGTATGCCAACACAAGCATATGGCATGAAAGTGAAGCCAGCGACTCAGAAGATGAACAATCACATGACGCTGCAAATGTGTGCTTGATGGCTTGTGATCAGGTAATCACTAATCCTCTTTTTGACCCTTATGATGATTTTACCTTTGAGCAACTAGGAGAGGCTTTTAGTGAACTGTTAGATGATTAAAACTGCATAGCAAATATGAAACCTCTAAGAAGGTACTCAAAGAGTACAAAGGTGAAATAGGAAGACTTACCGACCTACTAGATCAAGTTAGAGATAATGACTCTTCAAATGAGTCTGGTGAGCTTTCTTCTATTAAATTGTTGTTACACGAGACTGTTAAGCTATCTGAAGAAAAAGACCAAACTATTATCCAGTTAAAGGAACACCTATCTAAGGAGAGAAAGAGTCTCCAGTGTGCACTGGTCAGATTAGATTCACTTACATCTGACTATACTAGATTATATGATACTTCCAAAAAGTTAGAAATTAGTTTAGGAAAATGGCCTGAAGTTACTGCTTCCTATTCTAACACGTGTCAATTATCGAATCATCGAAACACGCCCAACACTGTCAGACCAAACCATACCAAGACTATGCCCAAGAAGACTAATAGGCATACATTCTTTTATACTAGAAAACCAAAACCTACCAATCATGGACCTCACACTACTTTCAACACTCTGTAGGTCCTAAAAAATCAAGTTGCATCAATCAACAAAGTCAAAAATTCAAGATATTCATCAGTTTGATGAGTTGCGCAGACAACAGATTACGCAGACGTCACTTTGCGCAGGTTGGTTTGCGCATGTTCCCAACTGCGCAGGCTGACGTGGCAGAAGTCATCATTGACTGAATCAAATCAGATCTTCCTGACAGCTGATAACATGAATAACGAGGAGACTGTTCGTTTTTGGCGCCGCACAGTGCTCGAGGACGGCTGACAGTTGGCAGCGCAATCCGTGGTTGCGCAAACGAAGCCTGTGCAGTCTGAGTCTGCGCAATCTGTGTATGCGCAGTTCACTTTGCGCATTCTACCAACATAACTGATAAATTACATGTGGCATTCATGCCATCAATTGCTCATTACGTGGCAACTGTCTATGCATGATCATGCGCATTTCAATCAAATGATGCCATGTGTCCCAGATAGTTGGCCCACGATCCAATAACTGCCTGCGCAGTCCAGTGCTGCGCAAACCAGTTGCTGCACAAATCAGCTTGCGCAGTCCAAAATAACTGAAAGTTAGTTATTTTCAGAACTCTATAAATAGAGTTTCAAGTCTTCATTTCAAGGGGGATCAAGATCAGAGATCAGAAATCAGAGAGTTCAGGAGTTCTTGCCAAAGTGCTGCTGCATTCTTCCGAGACTTTTGTCTTCAACTTTAGAGGCTTTTGCCTTCAATTTCCAGAGTTGTTTTCAACTTCAAAGGCTTCGTCTTCAAAGTTCACATCGTCCAAGGGATAGAGCAATCGTCATCAAGATTGGATTCCTATAGTTGTAATTTTCCCAGAATTCTTGTAATCTTTATTACAGTTTGTATCAATAAAGTTTTATACTTTTGTTTTTGCAAACAAAATGGCGACTCTGCCGGGGACAACTTTCTCCTCCGACGAGGAAGTAGCAACTCAATGTGACGTAGCGTCTATCGGGAAGACGCAGAAGACGCTGGTTGTTAAGGTCAACCAGACAGCCTACGAGGCGATGCTCAACTCCAAGACCACTCCCCGTACTGCAGTCACTTCTGCCAAGAGCAAAGTGCGCTCAGTTTGGGTCTCCAAGTCTGCACAATCTGGCAGTTTTGCCACCAAAGATGCTGTACCAACTGCTGCACAATCTGCTAGTCAGATTGCTGCACAAACTGCTGTGCCCATAGTTGCACTGTCTGTCTCAACAACTGCTGCACAATCTGTTGCAGTCAAGGCTGCGCAGTCTATTGCAACTGTTGCGCAAGCTACTTCATATGCTGCCTTGTCAAAACAGAAGACTCCTATGACTCTGGCGCAATTGGCAGTGGCTTTTTCTGCGCAAAATAGCACTCCAGTAACCAAAGTGCATCCCAAGCACTCTAAGACAAGAACTCCTGATGCACTTTCTACCAAAGCTTCTATTGCACAAGTAACCAGTGCACCTTTTACCCATGCGCAAACCAAGTCTGCACAATCCAAAAAAAACAGCCTTTTGGCTAAATTCCCTTCTTCTCACAATAAAAGAAGAGATTCTACTCCTCTTCCCAAACATCCTATTGCCTCTGCGCAATCCACTGAGGGTAGTCCTTTGACTATTCCTCCTTCTCTTCAAAGCAAAGGAAAAGGCCCATTGGTCTTTTCTCAAGCTTCCTTGTCTCATGACTTGGAAGATAACAGAGGAAAACGCTCTTTAGCTAACCCTTCATATCAAAACAAGGGAAAAGGCCCTTTGGTCTTTTCTCAGTCTTCTTCAGTCTTTACTGAAGAGGATCCATCTCAATGTGTCTCGGCACCAATCAGTTCAAGAACTCTTGCAAACAAGGATTCTTCTTTCCTTTATAATAAAAGTATTTGTACTAATCAAAGAGGTATCCTGCCTACTCCGATAGCAGAATTCCAGGACCTCCCGACTCTCCAAATTTGTCGTTCCAGACAGGAAAAACTGTTAGTGTCTCAAACAGAAACTCCTGGGGGTGAATTTGCTGACCTCAGAACTTATCTTAACCGATCCACTTCGGTGAAACGCAAACAGCCAATGCCGAAGATCAAACCTCATCAGAAACAAATCTCCAAGGTCAAAAATCCTGACACTTATGCCAATGAAGTGAGTACTTCCCTGTATACTCAAGGGACTAAACATTTGAAGAATCGGAATCATGTTCCAAATGTTATCAAAGAACAGATCCCTCGGAACTTTACTCGTCCTGTTGTAGATCTTCGAGAACATCTAAGACAAAAACAGGATAATGTCTCAATATCTCCATCTCAACCATCTGATCATCACTGTAATCATAAAGTCATCATCCAATGTTGTTGTCAAACGACAAAATGATCTGTCTTCGATCGTTTAACTTTTGCTAAATCTGAACCTATGTCAGAAGAAGACGAAGTTTTGTATGCTTCTGTTAATATGACTTCCCGAGGCTCTGAGGGTAAAAGATGCTCTAAGCATGGTAGACTCCGCATGCCAAGCCAACGGTATTTGGAATTATTTCAAGAATCTTCCGAAGGAGTATTTCAACATACCCGTTCTCGAAGCCGAGATACAATCGGTCAAAGGAATCTTCCTCAAAACCCTTCAGGTCATCTTCCTGTTTCTCAGTCAGGAGATGATTCGTTCTCTGATTCTGATGCATACAGTGAAAGTTCTGAACAAACAGTATCTTCCACTGTGCCAAGAGAAGTGACGGCTTATGTTGTCACCGATGATCCAGATGCTTCAACCTCCGCAAATCAAGAACAGCGAATCGCTGCACTTGAAGACAAGCTAAAGACCATGGCTGAAATGGTTGCTAGTATGCATTCCATCATTGTAGCACAGCATGCTACACCACCAACTGCACCTATTACTAGTCCAGAGATCATAGCATCTTCAATACCTGCCAATACTGGGCTGGGGGTAGTGCCTCCCCAAATGCCTCCTATACAAGTGCAAGTACAAACTACGCCTAGCCAGTCAGGAGCTGGGGGTAGTGCTTACAACGCTGTTCCTCCTCCTACCACTACAACTCAACCTGCTCCTTCTTCTTCATCAGAAGACGCCAATGAAGCTGTCAAACTCTTACGAACCCAGTTTGAAGCATTTAAAGAGAAAGACAATCTACAAAGGTTGGGGATTAAACAGCCCTATCCGGTTGAATGGAAGGACGTCCCGTTTCCTCCAAAGTACAAAATCCCTACAATCTCTCTGTTCGATGGCAGTACTTCCCCGAGTCAATTCATCAATCATTTTGAGGTAATGATTGTTCAACTTCAGCTAAATGACGCTCTTCTTACTATAGTGTTCGTCGGTTGTTTAGCCGGCGTAGCATACGACTGGTACAGAAGTTTGCCAGATGGTTGCATCACATCCTTTTCAGGTCTCAAACAAATCTTTCTGGAACGGTTCTATGAAGGATTTAATGATATGACTATGTCAGCTCTCAACAAAATCAAACAAAAACATAATGAAACTGCTGAGAGCTTTATTGAACGGTTCCGCCGTGAAGCTTTGAAAATGCCTCCAGGGACTCCAGCTGCTGTCACTATTGATACTTGTAAGGCAAATCTTTTACCTATTATCAGTATGTGGACGGGATCTACCCAATTCCAAGATTGGCCCTCATTCATCGTCAACGCCAAAGCTGCTGAAGTGAGTGCTGACAAGTTCAAACAATTGGGGGTACAAATGTCTAACCCTGATCGCGATGAGCATCAAAATTCAGGTGGTGGCAATCGTCAGAACAATCGCAAAGCGAAAGAGACTTTGAACATTAACTTGAACAAAAATAAAGAATCTTTGGCTGTCAATGTGGTCCCACCTACATCTACTCCTACTCCTTCTGCACCTCCACCGAGGGAACCTCGTCCGAAGGTAGAATATTCCTTTGACGAAAATGACACGGCAAGTATCTTTGAATGTCTACTCAAAAGCAATAAAATTCAACTCCCTGATCCAAAGAAACCTGATGAAGTCAATAAAACTGATCATCCCAAGTATTGTGTCTATCACCGATTTATTGGACATCCTACTCGAGCATGCTATGTGCTCAAAGGTAAGATTCAAGAGCTTGTCAATGCTGGTGTAGTCACTTTGCAACAAGATGAGAAGACTGTTACTGCAAATATGGTTTCAGTCCAATTTGGGGATTTTCCTCCACAGATGATACAGCATGGTGTCATTCCAATTCCTAAAGCAACCCTTGAGATTGAGAATCTCTCGCTTCCATCCAATGAAGGTCTTATTCCCTTGTCTCTTGACAACGGTAAAATTATGTGGATCCATCCTGATCTTGCTCCAGAATTTGAGATATCTTCCAAGAAGAAAACTCGTTCTAAAGGCAAAACCAAGATTTGCAACATGGTATCTTTTGATCCCATTGTTGACGAAGAGATTCTGTTAGGCACCAGATCAGGGAAAGCTTATTTGAAAGATCATTCTGAAGGTCAAAAGGATCCTGCTTCTTCTTCCGAACCTGCTCTGGCACAACCTGCATCTGCTGAAGAGGTCCCTTCTACATCTTCACCAGTCGTAGTATCAATTCCTCCTAAGCCAACAACGGCTGACAAAGGTAAGCAACAAGTTCGATTTGACAAACCTCTAAAGAAGTCATCTCCTACTGGGCTTGAGAAGCCTTACAACTTTGATATATTGGCTCAATTAGCCAATACACCAGCTAGGCTGTCAATCTTTGAACTCTTGCGTCTTTCCAAAGAGACACGAGAAACTCTAAGTGAAGCTCTGATGCAGGCTGAAACTTGCTTAACTCTTCTCAAGAAGCCAGAATTAGAACCAGTCTCTTGTCATCACTGTCATAGTGTCTTGGAACTGATCCCAAACATTACCTTCACTCAAGATGATATGTTAATGCAAGATAATAGACATGATCGTCCTATTTACTATACATGATATGTTGATTCAATGAAGGTTGATCATATCTTGATAGATCCAGGATCTGCACTTAGTATCATGCCAAAGACTATGCTAGATGCGTTGAAGATACCGGTGCATAGTCTTTCAACTATAATCACTACTATCTTGGGATTTAACCAAGGGAAGAGTGAACCTTTGGGTAAGATCCGCTTGAAACTTCAAATAGGCAATCTTCGCACAAAGGTGACCTTTTATATCATCGACAATCATGGTTGTTCTTACAATGCTCTCCTGGGAAGGCCATTCCTCCATGAACACAATGTCGTTCCATCAACTCTTCATCAATGCTTTAAATACGTTGATGATAAAGGACAAGTTCACAAGGAAGTTGCGGACCTTTATCCTTTCAAGGGTGTTGAAGCTTATTGCAACGATGCTCGTATGTACAAGGATGAGTTTATGAAGGTGGTATTGGCTATGGATACTGAAGAAGATCAAAAAGCAGTACCTCAAGATACTCTTATCATACCTGTTAAGGGGCGAGTTTCTCATCCTCAATCTTCCAAGCCACTGGTTATTCACTTACCAGTTCAAAAAAAATTGGTTGATGCTGATAAAAATCAAAGGGAGCTCACCTCTTCTGAGCCACTTATTATCGACTTACGTCGTAATAAGGATAAAAAGCAGCTCGCTTCTTCTGAGCCTCTTGTTGTTGATCTAAATCGCAACAAGGAAAAAAGAGAGCTCACCTCTTCTGAGCCACTTGTTATCGACCTCCGTCGTAACAAGCCTCCTCCACGTTCTTCTTCTCCCCCTCTTGTAATCAATTTGACCAAACCTGCTAAGGTTAAAGGTCCTGTTGTAAATACTGATGTACAAATCAATGAAAAAGCACCTACTTTCCAGTATATTGATGTTATTTATTATACTAAAAGTTATTTGGATATGTTAGATAGCTTTCAATCAATTACACTGGGAGTCGTACAATCGCTTCAGACAGAAGTCTCGCTTGAAGATCCAGATGATTCTTACCGTATTCACCCGTCTTTGAAGAAAGGTGAAAGTCCAGTATTTTTATATAAAAGACCGAAAACAAAGATTAACTATACAGATGATAGCAAAGTTAACGATACGGGACGTCTCCAGTTCCATCGTTATAGTCAACAATCGAAAGACATCCTCCGAAAGATGGGTTACGACTTCAAGAGCGGCCTTAACTATGGTAAAGGTAGACGAACTCCCATTCGTACAACAGTTCCAAACGAAAAATCACAAATGTATTATGACAGGACCAAGAAAGGTCTCGGATATACTTCTCCTCCACTGTTATCCCCAGCGGCTTCTGAATCAGATAGTGAAGAACGTTCTAATTCTTTTGATTCCAGATCATGGGATTTCGATACCAGCATCGGTGAAGTCCATCGTATAATCGTATCTTCTAACATGGTCTCCGTTGAACTACTAGAAGGCTGTGACGAAGATGTTGAAGAAAGTCCGAAAATAGATCCTTGGGCTCAACATATGGATAACCAATGGGTACTTCGTTTTGAACAACGTGAACCTCCTACTGAAGATCAACTAATTCAAATTGATATAGGGAAAAGAGAGTCATCTCGGCCAATCTTTATTAGCAAGAATCTTCCAGAAGCAGATAAGCAAGAGTTGATTCTTCTCATTAAAGAATACATAGACGTATTTGCTTGGAGTTACGAAGACATGCCAGGTTTAGATCCCAAGATTGCTACTCACAAACTGAACATTCTTCCTAATGCTAAACCAGTCAAACAGCAACAAAGGCGATTTAAGCCTGAAATGATGGACGCAATTGATGATGAAGTCAAGAAGCTCATCGCTTGTGGCTTTATTCGAGAAGAGCAGCATCCTGATTGGGTAGCCAATGTCGTCCCAGTTCTGAAGAAAACTGGAAAAGTTCGAGTCTGCATCGACTTTCGAGATCTCAATGAAGCATGTCCAAAAGATGAATTTCCTCTTCCTATCACAGACGTCATGATTGACAATACTTGTGGGTTCGAGCGAATATCTTTTATGGATGGATTCTCCGGATATAATCAGATTAAAATGCATCCTGAAGATGAAAAGCATACATCTTTCCGCACTCCTCGAGGAGTCTATTGTTATACAGTAATGCCATTTGGTTTTAAGAACGCTGGTGCAACTTATCAGCGAGCTATGAGTACCATTTTCAGAGAACATCTTCGTAAAACAGTCGAATGCTACGTTGACGATATTGCTGTTAAAAGTCGTCTAAAAGAAGATCACATCCAAGATTTAAGAACAATATTTAATCTCATGCGTCAACATCAGCTCAAGATGAATCCCACCAAGTCATTCTTGGGTGTCTCTAGTGGCAAATTTCTCGGCTTCGTCATTACCTCTAAGGGTATACACGTGGATCCCGAGAAGATCAAAGCCATCCAAGAGATGCGTCCTCCACGCAACCTAAAAGAGCTACGAGGATTCCAAGGCCGACTTGCGTACATCAGGCGATTCATTTCGAACTTGTCTGGACGCTGCAGACCATTCACTCAACTAATGAAGAAGGGTGTATCTTTTGTTTGGACTGAAGAGTGTCAACGAGCATTCGACGATATCAAACAATATCTTATGAACCTACCAGTTTTGGTGCCACCTATCTCTGGCATTCCATTCTTGATGTATGTCCATGCTATGGACCATTCATTGGGTGCTTTACTTGCCCAAAAAAACAAAGAAGGCCATGAACAGGCTATCTACTATCTTAGCCGAACTATGATTGGTGCTGAACACCGTTATAGTCCAGTCGAGAAAGAATGCCTGGCTCTCATGTTTGCTGTACAAAAGATGAGGCATTATATCATTGGTCAAACTATTCATGTTATATCTCGAGTTAACCCTCTCCGGGTACTCATGAAGAAACCTAGTACACTTAATTCTCGGTTGGCTACATGGGCAATCCTGCTAGCTCAATATGACATGGTGTATGTTCCACAAAAGTCTGTCAAAGGTCAAGCGCTGGCGAATTTCTTAGCAGCTCATCCTGTGCCTGAGACATCTAAACTCTATGACGAAATTCCTGACGAGACATTAGAAGTCAACATGATCTCCGAAGAGTTTCCAACCTGGCGTCTATTCTTTGATGGTGCATCAAGAATTGGACCAAATGGTGCTATTGTGGCAGGTGTTGGAGTTGTTCTCGTTTCTCCAGATGGATTAACTATCCAAAGAGCCTACTCTTTAGATGAACCTTGCTCCAACAATATGGCAGAGTACAATGCTTTACTTGTCGGCCTTCAGCTAGCTAAACAACTGAATGTTGAATATCTGGAAGTCTATGGTGATTCTAAACTGGTTGTGAACAAGGTTAGAGGAACCTATGAAGTCCGTCATCAAGACATGGTGCCTTATCATGAAGCGGCAATCAATATAGCTACATCATTCAAAGCTTTCTTCATCGACTATGTTCGACGAGCTTGCAATACTGAAGCCGATGCTTTGGCCAATCTTGCAGCTGTCTTAGCCATCCCTATCAAAAGACATCAGGTGGTGGTTATTTCTAACCGAGAACTGTTCTGTAATGAGAATAATCGTAATATTGAATTTAGCAATCTTGCTGAAGTCGAAGTTATTGATGACGATTGGAGAACTCCTTTTATCGATTTCGTAGTACATGACATACTCCCTGAAGATCCTAAGGAGGCTACAAGCGTTTGACGTCGATCTCTACGATTCTATTACAATCAAACCACCAAAACACTCTATCGACGAACTTATGACGGTCTTCTTCTACGCTGTTTAGCTGGTGATGAAGCCAAACAAGTGTTGCGTGAAGCTCATGATGGCGTCTGTGGAGCACATCAACCCGGTCCTAAACTACAGGATCGTATTCGACGTATGGGTTACTATTGGCCCTCTATGGTATCAGATGCCATTGAATATGCAAGAAAATGTCGTGCTTGTCAAATCCATGCAGACTTCATTCATCAACCCTCAGAATTTTTACACCCGACTGCTGCTTCCTGGCCTTTTGAAGCTTGGGGTATGGACATCATAGGTCCTATCAATCCTCCTTCTTCTAGAGGACATCGGTTCATATTGGCGATAACCGATTACTTCTCCAAGTGGGCTGAAGCTATACCTCTGGCTGAAGTCAAGACTAGCAGTGTCATTAACTTCGTTAAACACCATGTCATCTATAGATTCGGTGTACCTCGAAGAATCATTCATGACAATGGACCTCAATTTATTAGTCAGAAGTTCACTAGATTCTGCGATGATCATCGGATTAACAATGTTGCTTCGACGGCCTACAATCCTGCTGCTAATGGTTTAGCTGAAGCCTTTAACAAAACCATTATTAAGCTCCTTAAGAAATTTGTATCCACTAACAAACGGAATTGGAGCGAGAAACTTGGCGAGTGTCTTTGGGCCTATCGAACTACAATCCGCAATCCCACAGGCTTTACACCTTTCTCTTTGGTGTATGGCTGTGAAGCTGTCCTTCCTTTGGAGTTACAAATTCCTTCTTTAAGGATTGCTATTGCCAATGAGCTCACCACAGAAAACAATGACCTTCTTCGACTTCAAGAGTTAGAGGCATTGGATGAAAAGCGGTTAATGGCTCAACAGCATATTGAGTTATACCAAGCCCACATCTCAAAGACATTTAATCGTAAAGTGAAGGTCAGAGCCTTTCAGCAAGGAGAACTTGTTCTAACGGTCAGACGTCCTATGACTATGACTCATATGAGCAAAGGGAAATTCGATGCGAAATGGGAAGGTCCCTATGTTGTAAGCAAAGTCTTCTCAAACGGAGCTTATCAACTTTCAGAACTTGATGGTCGAGTTGCTATGATGCCTATCAATGGCAAATTCTTAAAGAAGTATTATGTATAAATGTAAATACTTGTAAATTATCAGACAGAATTAAGTTCATAAATAAAATTCAAATTTTATTATATGATAGTACATATTAAAGGTCACTATCATCTTTTTCTATATTGGGACGAGGGCCACTGCCGTCCTTCTCAAAAATGCGGTCAGCAAAAGAGCCGAGAACCTCCTTGCTGGATCCCACAAGAAACTTGCAGGCGGTCATCCTCATGGCTTCTTCTTCTTTAGTCTTTCCTGGTTCGAGCAGGAAGTCCAAAATGTCCCGCGGTGGCTGGGGTGCAGACGAACCCTCACCTACTTCTGCCTCCTTCGGCTGAATTGGATCGGCAGGGCGATCTTCAATGCCCTTCTGAACTTTCGGGGCAATCTCAGTCTTCTTAGATGCTTCACTAGAAGACATTTTTATGTTGAAGAGTAGAAGTGTTCGTTCCTGTCAGATTTCTGCTATATTTATAGGCAGAAGTTCCTCAACTAACGAAGCGATACATACACCTGAGGTTCATCCGTTCCTTTATCATCATCCGACGGTTCGTCCGTTCATTAAACACCTGACGGTTCATCCGTTCATTTATCACATTCATTCGACGGTTCGTCCGTTCGTTAATATCTGACGGTTCATCCGTTCATCTATTTTGACGGTTAACCCGTTCATTTATTATCATTTGACGGTTAACTCGTTCATTTCACCATCATTTGACGATTTACCCGTTCTTTCATCATTACTTGACGGTATTCACGTTCATTCATTTTCATATACATTGACGATTCATCATTGTTCATCTTCTACATCAGCAACTTGTCATTTTCGATTAAGTTGTCAATAAATATATCATATCTATCTATTATTTATATCTGAATAAGATATGCAATAAATAATGGAGCCACAATAAAATGTCTTTTATATCAAAAAAATGAGACATTACAAAAATGCAGCTACAGCAACAAAACCCAAATACAAAATCAAGAAGGAGAGACAATCAGATTGTCAATTTGCTGCTTCAATGTCTGTAGCTCTTCTTCGTGTGTTGACGCTACTATCTTTCTTGCCTCCTCAATCCCGCTTTCTTCATCAAAAATGGGCATATCTACTGTCCTGCGAGTGATCTCTTCACCATGAGTGGTCTCATACTCATTCCTTTCTTCAATCAATGCATTAAATTGTTCAATCACCAGTTGGTGATTAACAGTTTCTTCTTCAAACTCTTGTTGGAGGCGAGTAATTTCAGCCTTCAGCTCAGCAAGTCGCCGTCCTTTGCTTTCAGCCACTAGAGTAATTGATTCTATTTTAGAATTATATTCAGCTGATTTTGCTGAATGAGCTTCTAACAGATTTGAAGAGTTAACCTTTCCATATCAGCAGCTTGAGCCAGCCGCTCAAATTCAGCTTGTACTAAAGAGTCTACATCTTTCTTCTTGAGTTCTTTATACTTCTTGATGGAGACTTCTAATTCATCCAGAATATGTTCAAGGAGAGTGGCCTGAGCTTCGTCTCCTTGGTCTCTTATGGCTCTTATCAAGAAAGAAGTGGGCTTCCTAACCATAATGAAGTCAGCCCCTTCTTTCTCTATTATTTTACGGACGAGAGATCCCAGCGACTCAAAGAAACATCGGGTAAATGACTGGACCACTTGCTGATTGATGGCCAGAGTTCCAGGAGTCGCTGCAACTCCTGATGAAGACGGGGTAACAGGTTGCTCGATTCTTTGAGGTTGGACAATAGGCTCTTTAAATAAGGGAGCCAGAGTAGAGCTGGTTGCTCCTCCTGCTTGATCTTCTGCAAAAGTAAAATTATTATTTTACTAATTGATTGTTGATGAACAAAAAGATCAAATTAAGAGCAATGTTACCTTGGTTTGGTCTAATAATGAGTTCATTCCTTACTGGGATGGAATACCGTTGAACAGAAGTAGCCTCAGCTGCAACAGCCTGGCTGCTGTCCGCCTCAGAACCACAAGATAAATGATGACTACTGCTAATAACCACCGTTGGTATAGGCACCATAATTGGGTCCGTTGGAGGTGTTGGCAAAGTCTCAAGATCTGCAAATGAAGATATTAGTTATCAGTTCATTTTAAAAAAAAGAAAAGATTGTTAAATCTCGTTTTATACCTTGAGGGTCGATGGCGAGATTTTCTTTTAGCACACCTTCGTCGGCTACTTCTTCAGGAGATATTTCTATCTCAATATTGACAGCTTTTTCTACATATGCCTCCACTTCAATATCCTTTTTAGGATTTGAAATATCATCAACAGTATCAAGAGATCTGTGTTCTTCATTTTGCTTTTCAGGATCTTGTAAATACTCATCAACATTTTCGGATGAAGAACCTTCCTCGTCTTCTTCTTCTTCTTCTTCTTCTACTGCTGCATTTCCACTGCTAGTGGCAGCCTGATCTTCCTGCAAGCTATAACTGCAGTCCTCCAGAGCTGCAATCATTTTACGGTCTTCGTCCTCACGAAGAGTCCTGGGAGTAGGAGGAGGTTGAGTAATATCTGCAATAGGAGAATGAGGTCGTACAACACTTTGTTCTTCCTCTAAAATATGTTCTCTAGGCTTTTCAATTCTTGAGGCAAAATCTCCCCTCTGTTCATTCTCCTCGAGAGTTTTGCTTCCTGATTCAGAAGCAGGTGTGGGAGATGCCATTAGAAGTCCTGCAGCAGCATCTACTGAAGTCAAGAGTTGTATAGAAGAAGACTCTTCCAAGACTCTTCTGGTGACTACTCTTTTCTTTCTGTGTAGAGGTCTAACAGGACTCTCTACATTTTCTGGCTCTGCTTGCTTTTGCACGGAAGTTGGTGTACTGGCAACTTCTTGATGTGTCTCGGCCAATTGCCGGGATTGAGATCTGGTAGTCACCTTTTCAGAAGAAACATCAAGAATCAATTTCTTCTTCGCCACAAGAGCAGGAGGCTCCTCTCTTCTTCTGTTCTTCGCAGGAGATTTACCCACCTTCAGAGAAATGCGAAGTGGTGCATTTACTTCTTGGGGGAATATAATATCCCTTGTAGTTTCCAGAGGTGCATCTGCCGGTTCCTGCGCCTCCTCATTTATAGGGATCGATGGAGCAATTCTCCCTCTTCTCAATCTTGTTGCAGTGGCGAAACTATCTGCGAGATTGAAATTCTCGGCAAAAGTATTCGCTGATGTGTAAAACACGGAGTATGTAAAAAGCATTCGAGGACCCTGAGGAGTAGTCCTTGCTGGTATGGAGAAAGTGGCTTTTGTATCACGGGCATTGTAATAAGCCCAAGCCCTAGCTCCGTCTATCAGATAACCTTTGCCTTGGAGGCAGGTAATTGCGTTCCCTACATGGAACTGATCATACCCAAACTGTCGAGCAAAACGGCTTGGGAGGTATGGTTCTAAGTAGCACTCTTCTTCGAATCGGTAAACCAAATGAGATGGTCGAATTATCTTCAACCATTCAAAAGCGACACGAGTTAGAGGCTGCAGTTTCGAATCCACCATATTCGTGGGCATCTGATCATACCCAGCAGGGAAAGGAGCGCAGCAGAAGTTCCAGCCTCTGTTCAGATTCAACATAAATCTACACTCAGTTAAAGAAGTATATTTCCATTTTCCATCGGAATACCTTCGAAGAAAATTGTCGTCAACTGGTCCCATGCCAGGATCCATTAGGGTTGGATAGTGAAGAAGCAACCATCCAAACAAATATGTATATGGCAATTCTAAGCGAGGGAATTCTCTCTCTCCTTTCGCTTTCAACATCAAGTCAACATATAAACGAAGACTGGCGTTCAGCTTGCAGGTCATTGCTGATAGTAAGTCCATTTTATAACCGAAGACTAGCTTAACAGCTGCAAACAAGATGCCACGGTGAAAATGATCCACTGCACTGGATCCGGAAACTACGAACCTTCGCAGCCAGTATGTCAAGAATCCCGCCAATTGTGCTGCTTCTGACATGGGCCTATAGCCCATTCTCAAGTAACTTTCTAAATTGTCTCCTCTCTTCAAAGGAGGATATTCATGATCATCCTTCACTTCTTTATCAAAGTGACCACTCTGTTCCATTAATTTTCTGACCTCTGTATGGCTCAAAGGTTTAAAAAAGGTTGGGTAGCATTTATCGTTCTCCTTGGTTTTCTTTTCCTCTATATGATTAAGAAACAGATATGGTAGCCACTTTGAAGAATAACAAGTATTGGCAGTGGCACTCTTGTAAAATAAAGAGCAGATCTTGTAATGGCACAATAGTTCTTCGAACACTGTCACCATCTCTGGATTCTCTTTTCTGAGCTTGTTCAACTCATCATTTGTTGGTACATACTCCTCATACGGAGCATCTGCCATGGGCAAGTACGAGATATACTTCATCTCGTGGAGTGCAAAGCCCATCTCTCCCCCTGGGGTCATAAAAGTTCCGGTCCTGTAGTTGTATCTCTCAGCTAAGGCTAAGAATATATGAGGATTGGGAGCAAATCCATATACAGTGGCATGTACTGTTTCATACAGGTTGATTTGTTGGAGTCTGTCTTGGAATTTTTCCAGAACCCAATTCGCGATATAACTCCATCGCTTGTAGTCTGGATTTACCAATCCAGTCATTCTTATATCTTGCTCAGGATATTTTCCTTCAACCTTCGCAAACTCATTTGCGAATATTGGTGTCCTAACAGGCATTAGCATGGAGGAGTTCTCTGGTGGAATGCAGCCAGGTCTTAAGCCTCTCAGTAGGATACTATATCTGTCGGAAGAGCTATAAAACATATCCTTATGTTGTGGCCCCTTCTTTACGAAGATTTTTCCTGCCCGAGCATCCTGAAATAGAGTGATATTCCAATCCATCTTCCTAGGGTAGCTTGCATGAGCGTACCGTGACAAAGGAAGGCAGCGAGCGATGTCGGGTATAAAAAAAGATCTATCTTGCTGGTGAACTACCCTATCTTCCATCCTTGGCCTAGGCTGAGAGGCTCTCTCAAAGGCGTCACCGAATAGGAATAAGGGTTTCTTGTGAATTACAGCATCAGCTGATTCTAAAGGCTGTCCGTTCATCAAACACATCAAAGTTTCATTGTCCTGAGAAATCAATATAGCCTGACGGGAGGCCGGCAGATCATACTGAGGGTAATGGACATGAGACAGATCTTCTTTGTATTCAGACTCTGTAAGGGTTCCCACAAAATGTTCGTAATCTGGATCTTCATTGACTTCAACTGCATCAACAAACAGATGAAAATTAGTCCAAGACAAAGATTCTGTTTTTAAACATAAAACATGATTTGCGCAACCTCAGACTGCGCTGACATGATTTGCGCAACCTCAGATTGCGCTGACATGACTTGCGCAATATCAGTTTGCACATCATAAAAGGTGCGCAAAGCAATGGTTTGCGCTGATATCTGCGCAACTTAATTGTTTGCGCTGACTTCCTGTCAGCACAAATCAACAATTTGCGCAAGAATACAGCCTTCATAAAAATGAAGAACTGATAGTTGATGCAACCGAAACCCTAAAAAGGGTGGCGCAATATGAACTTATCTCTAAAAAGAGATGAGTTTCAAGGGAGTCGAATCACCCTAAGATGGGATTTTCGATCGGTTCAACTACCTCTCAGAGCAGGGTGTGCGGATTCGTGTCGGGAAGCTCGCCGTGCAACCCTGTCAGAAGACTCGGCCGGAGCTTTTCCCTTCGCGGCGGTGGCAGCGGCAGCATTTGATCGTCGTGGGGCCATGACAATCGTCGGAGGAGGAGAACAGTGAAGGTTTTCTTCTCAAAAAGCTCGAAAGATTGCAAAGTAAAGAATTGAAAATGAAAAGAGGGGTATTTATAGTTTTTGAAATGCGAAACGGATGCCTCGGATTGCGCCTAAACTTGTGGTCTATTCGCTTTACGCAGACAGCTCATCATATTGCGCAAAATGATTCAACATTCAAAAATTCAAAGTATTTCGAAATTTTGATTATAATCAACTTTCGAAAACTTTAAAGGGGGTCTTGTAGGTCCTAAAAAATCAAGTTGCATCAATCAACAAAGTCAAAAATTCAAGATATTCATCAGTTTGATGAGTTGCGCAGACAACAGATTGCGCAGACGTCACTTTGCGCAGGTTGGTTTGCGCATGTTCCCAACTGCACAGGCTGACGTGGCAGAAGTCATCATTGAATGAATCAAATTAGATCTTCCTGACAGCTAACAACACAAATAACGAGGAGACTGTTCATTTTTGGCGCCGCACAGTGCTCGAGGACGGCTGACAGTTGGCAGCACAATCCGTGGTTGCGCAAACGAAGCCTGCGCAGTCTGAGTCTGCGCAATCTGTGTATGCGCAGTTCACTTTGCGCATTCTACCAACATAACTGATAAATTACATGTGGCATTCATGCCATCAATTGCTCATTACGTGGCAACTGTCTATGCACGATCATGCGCATTTCAATCAAATGATGCCATGTGTCCCAGATAGTTGGCCCACGATCCAATAACTGCCTGCACAGTCCAGTACTGTGCAAACCAGTTGCTGCGCAAATCAGCTTGCGTAGTCCAAAATAACTGAAAGTTAGTTATTTTCAGAACTCTATAAATAGAGTTTCAAGTCTTCATTTCAAGGGGGATCAAGATCAGAGATCAGAAATCAGAGAGTTCAGGAGTTCTTGCCAAAGTGCTGCTGCATTCTTCCGAGACTTTTGTCTTCAACTTCAGAGGCTTTTGCCTTCAATTTCCAGAGTTGTTTTCAACTTCAAAGGCTTTGTCTTCAAAGTTCACATCGTCCAAGGGATAGAGCAATCGTCATCAAGATTGGATTCCTATAGTTGTAATTTTCCCAGAATTCTTGTAATCTTTATTACAGTTTGTATCAATAAAGTTTTATACTTTTGTTTTTGCAAATACACTCAACATGCTAAATGTCATTATTGTGGCCTCATTGGTTATATATCTTCTGCATGTAGAATCAGAAAGTTAGTTGATTTAAATATTTATGCATGGATACCGAAAACTAACCAGTCAGGACCCTACAAGAAATGGGTACCAAAAGTTTCATCTATAAATTATTTTGTAGGTGGGACACCCTTCATATGCTAGGAGCAAATGGATCCTCGACAGCGGTTGCTCACGGCATATGACCGGTGATGCTTCATTATTTGTAACACTGTCGAAGAGGAATAAAGAAGGATACGTCTCCTTCGGTAATAATTTGAGAGGGTACATAATCGGTATCGGTGACATTGGTAAGGCTCCCTATCCAGTGATTAAAGATGTTTGTCTTGTTACCGAGTTAAAACATAATCTGCTCAGCATAAGCCATTTAGCTAATCACGATTATGGCATTAACTTCGTAAAAGATAAATGTACTATTATTGATAGTTCAACTGGCAATACTATATTTGAAGGTATTAGGGAAGACAATATATATGTATTCTATTTGTTGGAAGATGCTAACACAGCAGGTAGATGTTTGATGGCCAAAAGCATTGAGAGTCAACTATGGCATATGAGACTCGGTCATGCAAACATGGATACAATTTCAAGATTATCTACAAAGAAGTTAGTACGCGGCTTACCGGATATTTCTTTCAAGAAGGATACGGTATGTAGTGAATGTGAAAAGAACAAAGCTACCAAATCTGCATTCAAATCCAAAAATGTTGTAAGTACCACTAGACCTTTACAATTATTACATATGGACTTATTTAGACCCAGCAGAATTGCTAGTCTAGGTGGTAAGTTATATGCATTTGTCATTATAGATGACTTCTCTAAATATATATGGGTTTATTTTCTTGCATGCAAGAATGATGCATTATCAGAATTCGTCACCTTTTACAAGAAAGTACAGAATAAAAAAGGGTTCATGATTACTCGTATTCGTAGTGATCATGGCAGCGAATTTGAGAATACAGAATTCAAGCAATTTTGTGACACATACGGTTATCTGCATGAATTCTCTTGCCCTAGGACTCCGCAACAAAATGGAGTTATGGAACGTAAGAACAGAACTCTATCTGAAATGGCTAGAGTTATGTTAAACCAGTTTAGTCTACCTAGATATTTATGGACTGAAGCTGTAAATACAGCATGCTATATTCTCAATAGGATTCTAATTCGACCTATATCGAAGAAGACTCCCTATGAATTATGGTTTGATAGAGCACCAAATGTTTCTTATTTCAAAATCTTTGGTTGTAAATGCTTTATTCTTAATACCAAAGATAATTTGAGTAAATTTGATGAAAAGGCCGATGAAGGTATATTTTTAGGTTATACAGCAAAGAGCAAAGGATATAGAGTCTTCAACAAAAGAACCATGATCATTGAAGAATCTATCAACGTCAAGTTTGATGAGCTAAATCAACACTTAGACGATGATGACAATGAAGACATAATCGCATCAAGTACAGCCACTGCAAAACCTTCTCACAAAGATACAGAACCATCACATCAGGCATCAGATGAACCTCCAAGCAAAGAAGCCGGAACTAGCAATCCTGAGACTACACCAAAAGAAATGAGATTCTTGGCTAGTCATCCAAAGGACTTGGTAATTGGTGGGATTACCAAAGGTGTAAGTACTCGTTCCTCCAATAAAGATATAGCTTCTTGTGTTGCTTTTATCTCGCAGTTTGAACCCAAAAATATTGATGAAGCATGTAGTGATAATTTTTGGTTAGATGCTATACAAGAGGAATTAAACCAATTCGAACGGAATCAAGTTTGGGAACTTGTTCCCAAGCCTATTGATCATCCGGCCATTGGCACCAGATGGATATTCCGAAATAAACTGAATGAGAATGGTTTAGTGACTCGTAATAAGGCTCGACTCGTAGCTCAAGGATACAATCAGGAAGAAGGTATCGACTACGATGAGACTTATGCCCCAGTTGCGAGATTAGAATCTATTCGCATGTTATGTGCATTTGCATGTTTTCATAATTTTAAGTTATTTCAAATGGATGTCAAAAGCGCATTTTTGAATGGTTTTATAAAAGAAGAGGTTTATGTAGCTCAACCACCCGGTTTTACTGATTTCAAATTTCCTGAATATGTTTTCAAGTTGAAGAAAGCTTTATATGGTTTGAAACAAGCCCCTCGTGCTTGGTACGATCGTCTAAGCACTTTTCTACTTGATAACGGTTTTTCAAAGGGAAAGGTTGACACTACTTTGTTTATAGAGTCTTTGAATAATAATATTATTTTGATTCAAGTCTATGTAGATAATATTATCTTTGGATCTACTGATGAATCTCTTTGTCAAGAATTTTTAAAGTGAATACAGAATGAGTTTGAGATGAGCATGATGGGAGAGTTGAAATTCTTTCTCGGACTGCAAATCAAACAAACCAACAATGGGACGTTCATAAATCAAGCTAAGTACACAAAGGATCTATTGAAGAAGTTCGACATAGAAACAGCAAAACCACTTAGCACTCCAATGGCGACTTCAACCAAGCTTGATATTGATAAACAAGGCAAATTTATCGACATACGTAAGTATCGAGGTATGATCGGTAGCTTACTATATTTAACTGCTAGTCGACCAGACATAATGTTTAGTATTTGCTTATGTACATGTTTTCAAGCTAACCCTAAGGAATCACATTTGTGCGCAGTTAAGCGTATCTTCCGATACCTTAAAGGCACTTCTTCTGTCGGCTTATGGTATCCCAAAACCTCATCGTTTGACCTAATCGGTTATTTCGATGCTGATTTTGCTGGATGCAAAGTAGATAGAAAAAGCACTAACGGTACATGTCATTTCCTAGAAAAAGCTCTAGTCTCTTGGTTTAGTAAAAAGCAAAATTCTGTTGCATTATCAACAACCGAGGCTGAGTATATCGTCGCAGGACGTTGTTGTGCACAAATTTTATGGATGAAACAAACCTTAGAAGACTATGGATTGCATTTTTCACACATACCCATTTTCTGTGATAACACTAGTTCTATTAATTTGACTAAGAATCCTGTATGTCATTCTCGTACTAAACATATCGAGATTCGACATCATTTTCTTAGAGATCATCAACAAAATGGAGATATAGACCTTGTATACATAGACACACATAATCAATTAGCTGACATACTCATAAAATCTTTAGCGGAAGATCGTTTCAACTATTTACGTCGAGAATTAGGAATTTTAGATATCAATAATATTAATTAATTTTATTTTATTAATTATTTATTCAATACTCATAAACTGTTTTTGAGACAAGCCTAAAAAGAGTCTGTCTGTCACCACGACTACAGTCAAAGCGAAGCAGTATTTAAGAGTTCTCCGGTGAACCTCCGTTAGCTGGGATAGTACTCCTACAGCTAATCTGAGATAGATGCTGAGTAGAGAATATTAATTTATAAAATAATATTAATTATATTATTTTGAGATTTAAAATTACTAAACTTTGAATTAAGCATTTGAAACGAATTAATGAAAAAGAATGTGGCCTTATTTGATTTATATATATATATATATATATATATATATATATATATATATATATATATATATATATATATATATATATATATATATATATATATATCCAGGCAACCCTTGGCGAATTCGGTCCGAGTTCGGTCCGAATTCGGCCAGAGTTCGGCTGGGTATTTATATATACCAGTACCAACCCGAGGCTTCCTTCTTCTTCATTCTTCCCCACATCTTCATAACAGCAGCAGCGCCCCTCCGAAACCCTAGCTTCTTCTCCATCATTGTTCTTCTAATCCTTGTGGAGTTTCTCGTCAAAACTTTGGATTCGTGCGGAGATCGTCATCCTCTACAACATATCCAATTCTTGGAAGGTATAATCCCTTCTTTCCTCCACTTTTCAATACTTAGGGTTTCTAGAAAGTTTTGGAAAAGAATTCCTAAGTTCAATCCCTTCAAGAGGAAGAAGACAAATGCCAGTGAAGAGGCATCGTCTTCAGATTCGCATACGGATTGTCTCTTTTCTCCGGTCCAATCGAACGATGGTGCGTCGGATGAGTTTTACTTTAAAACTTCCGATCAAGCTTTATTGTGGTATGCCGACTTTATCATGCGTACTATTTGTACCGGATCACCGATTAAGTGGACTGTTTTTCTGGATCACCGCCCTTATTTTGAGGCATTAGGGTTACAACACTTTGTCACCTTATAATTCCCCATTGCCACTAATGCCATTAGATTATTCTATTGTAATTTTGTGTTAGACACTTTTTCAGCGATGACACGTGTCGGAGGAATTGATATCGAATTCACTGATGAAACGTTAGCGAAAATCCTTGGTATCCCAAACGAAGGTGCCCCGCTCAATGATATCACTGATTTTGATTTTCCCGATGGCACGACACTCGTTAGTTTCAAAAATGAACTTTATGCGCCCACACGCGTTCTTCCTGAAAAGTTCAAGGTTAATAACTTGAACTTGTTTAACTACGAATTACATCGCATCATCTATTCCACCTTACTTCCAAAATCCACTTCTAAAGATGATGTCACTGCACTTGAGCTTTCTGCTCTTTATCATATTCTTAAGGGGATTCCTTTTTCTGCCCGTAAGACTATCATCCAGATGATGGGTAGATGTCGCGGGAGAGACCGCAACCTATCTTATGCGATGCTTATTCTTCACATTTTTCAGAGGTTTGATATTGATTTATCTACTTGTGCTGTCGACCCCGAGCCCAAGTTTCTCAAACTCTCTCATCGCAGCATTGTATCCGTTCCTCCACCTACTACACCTACTCCGCCTGCACCTACTCCCACAGCTCCCACAGCACCTGTTCCTCCTCATTCTTACCCTATGACATTTGAGGGTATACATCAGCACTTATCAGATCTGCAGTCTTTTTATGTTGAGACCTCTAGGGAACATGAGTTCCGTGATGTGACTCGGTTCCAGGCGATTGCCAACTCCTTCGCCGATCTGAGGTTTGCGCAGACGGGTCATTCTGCTAGCTCTCTACCTCGAGTCCCTTTTGTTTCTGGCTACCACATTGACGACGAGGCGGTACACTCTCTGTTCCAGCCAGGGAACGCCTATGATTGGTATCGTACTGCTCGTGCCCCTCCTCGAGACTATGTCGGTGAGTTTTACGCTGGCGCCACTCCTCGCACTTTTAGCGATGGTACTTCTAGAGCTGGTCCTTCTGGACATGCTGGAGCTGCAGCTGATGACATTGATGATGATGATGATGATGAGTTTTGAGATGTTAGATTCTTGAGACTGTTACTTTTGTCTTATGTTTACTTGGAAATGCTCTGACATTCCTAGATTTTATCAGTACTCTTATATTTTTATCAGCACTTTTTCTATTATGGGACTATTCATAGACATGTTTTTTTTATTATTATGCTTCAGTTTTGGCATCTTAGTCTATTATTCAGCACTTTATGTGTTTCAGTACTACGGTAGCACTATCTATCTTTTGTTGCTTCATACTTTATCAAATACTGCCTGTGACAAATACATGCCTGTGTTATATTCTATAGACTATCTATTTCTCTTACCATGTTTATTGTATGTCATGATTATCTGTGTTTATTCACTGTTTGTTACTTATGCATTTATTGCGGGGGAGCTTTCTCTTTTGCAATTATTTTGCTAAGTGACAACGGAGGAGAAATAAGATCTAACATTTTCGTGCATACATGTTATGAACAATTTCTTTTGATTACTATTTTGATTTGATTCCAAGCTTAGATGTTATATCGGCAAGGTTTGTCAATTATCAAAATAGAGGAGATTGTTGGCCCATTGGTCATGGTCAAACCTGATTTTAATAATTGATCAAACTCTGTCTTGATATAAATGTAAGTCAACTCAGATATTTACCTACGACGTTTTGGACACTGCTCAACAATGGATATCAACAATGTTCAAGACTGAAGTTGTTTGCCATTCAGAATGTACTTCCTGTTATGCAATATAATTTTTTATTTTATTGAGTCTAGGAATACATTGTACACCGAGTCGTACTGGCAAACAGGCTATCCTAAAACGTTTTTCAAAATCATCCTATTCTTTACAAATGACCTACGTTTTTGAAAAACATTCCTTTTACAAAAAGCTTCTGAAGGATCTTTCAAAAAGCCAAAATTTATTTTGTCCAAAAATGAACTGGCAGAACCCCAGGAGAACTCGGGCCGAGTTCGGTCATTTGGAATGTTAGTGAACGTTGGGTTTTTGAACTTGGTCATCCTTCAGTTACAGTTTGTTACAAAGAGTTCTGTCCGAATTCTGCCCGAATTCTGTCAGAGTTCTGTCTTTGGAAAAACTATAAATAGAGAAGTATTTCGATCATTTCAAATCACCAATTCACTTTCAATCTCTTCTCTTCCTGAGCTTACATTCTTCCAAAGAGTTCTTAAAAGCTTTCATTTTCAAATCCCAAGCCAGTTACAATCCTCTAGTCGATTTGCCAGTGCGGTACGGTCTAGAAGTTTCAGAGCGATTTTAATCAGAGGCTTGATAGAAGATTCAACTCTTCACAATTGAAGTTGGTCGAGTTCTTCGTATCAAAGCTCGCGTTTGTAGAAGTTGCAAGGACTTCGTATAAAAACTTGCGGGATTTTCCAATAGTGGATTCAACTGGAAGCTAGAGTTCTTCCGACTGGACTAGTCCTCACAAGAGGAAAACCAGTATAAATCTCGGTGTTTGTATTTGCCTTCTGATCACTTTTAATTTCTGTCATTTACTTTTGTGATTATTATTATATCTGTGATCTAACTGCTAACAAGTTTTTAATTAGCAATATTTCGTTGCCTACTCTATTCACCCCCCTCTAGAGTATTCTGCTTTACGATTTCGTTCCTACATGGCAGAGTAGTTCGAACATGAACAACATCTTGACTATGTTCTGCTTCAAATGTCATGATGTTGGATATGGGGTTTTGGATTGGTTGCCATTCCAAACTCTGTCCTATTCATATGTCGGACGAGCTATGCCACCTATCAATAGCCAATTACATGGCCGAAGATAAGGTAAAGTGGTGCGCCTACACTACTTATGCATGTTGTCAGTGGCTGATTCACATGGCCGAAGACAAGGTCAAGTAGTGCGCCCATGCTGTATGCGCCTTCTACCATAGTTTCATCTATATAGCAAATGATAAGGTTAAGTTGTACGCCTGCTGCCAATGGATGACCAAAGTGACTGCTTCTATATCCCTAGCCACGAATATGCCATGTCAGACTCCGTATCATATCATCATCATCTATAATGTCCATGTCATGTGGTCTATTGTGTCAATGAACACGACATAACGCACGCAATGCCTAATATCGATATATAATGTCAATAAAATAATATCGACACTCGAATACGATATAGACGGTAAATACATACCAAACCTACGTCATGACAATAATAAATAAGAATAATGCAACAATAAAAAGAAAAGACAGTAAACCGTAACATTGGCAAGGTAAACTTCCTGTAACCTCAGTTTGTGTGTACGTCTAACCAACTCCAACGTCCTCGCTACTCCCGCCAAGTCCACCTATAGTAAATATCCTACTATTAATAACTCTCTAATGACTTACCATATATGAACTTTTCATATATGAACCATAATAATATCTATACACCAAAGATAGTCATAATGTTTATACTACACAATATAACTTATAAACTACCAAATCTTCCTATAAAAGTATTTTATTACTAACATAAAATATTAATTTAAATTCTGGAAACATATTTATAAATATTTTATATCATTATTTATTATATATTATTGGTAGAAAATTAAGTATACAAGTCCTAGGTTGATTCTACAATAATGTTCCTAAATTAGGTATACGATATAAGCCCCGAAACAAGAAATATTTAAAAATTATTAATTCTAAAAAAATCATAAAAATTAGGTAAAATTATGTATTTATCATGAAAATATGCACAATAATTAATTTGGTGATGGTATACAAAGTTTTAAATCAATTGGACACGTAGAACTCATGGATTTCAGTATTTTAATATTATGATAAAATGTCCAGATTTTTAATAAATAACAAACAAAATCAAACGCTACAAAAGTATATGTGTTGAAAATATTAGAAAATCTAGTTTCTTACCAAAAATATACGGAAAGTCAAAGTGGTCCAGAAGTGAAATAGAAATTGGCTTGCAACAGAACTGGTCTATTCTAGATACCTTTCCGTAGAACGGACGCCCCGGCCAAACCATTTGGAACTGTGGGTGGCCAATTGGACATAAAAATAGAAACAAATATATTTCTATTAGTTTTGGTTTCACAAAAATATGAGTTTAGAAAGTACACCAAAACCCTAGATGCAAAATAGCATACCTACTGGAACAAATTCAGACTTGGATCCCGAATTTCGGTTAAATTGTAGGGCTATTTTGGTATACTAGAAGGGATTGTGAATGTATGGGCTTGATAGGATTGTAGAGGTTCATGTTAGCTTTGCAACGAATATTCATGGAGCATCACAGGAGGTCGAAAAGGGGTCAAAATTGTTGTTACGCCACAAGGTGTTGCGGCTGAATTGGGCTGGGAGAGGATTTTGGTTTTTGCAATATATGGGGAGAGGGGCTATAGTTTTTTAAGGTTAAAATATAAAACTTTTGAGTTTTATATGTTAGGATTTGGTGGGATTTGGTTTGGGTTGATTTGGTTGCCTATTTTAAAAGATAGGCAAAGTTCTCTCTCTTAGGATTTAAATCGAGTCCCAAATAGGAAAGTTGTTATAGAGTTGGTTTAAATTAGATCTAATTAATGTGGTTGCATATTAATCCATAAAATCAATCTAAAATAGGTCTAAGAGGTTATGGCACCCTAGAATAGGCTCTATGAACCCTACTTGGACTAGTTTTGGGTCGGTAGAATTTTTGTGATTGATTTGAGTTCAATATGTATAGTTTCGACTGTGTGCCATTAAAAAAATATGTAACGTCCCAGTCCCAAAATACGTAAAAATAGGAGAACATATACATGCTAACTATATATTGAGAGAACTCTAGCCCAGCTCGAATACGTATAAGTTGTCTTGGTGTTCTAATTATATCTATCATTCACTATCACATATATATCTCAATCCACAAGATAAGTAACATCAAGAATAAATAGTATATGCCATGGTCTGCAACCCAATAACATATATGTTTGATTAGACCCAAAGAACGATATGGGTCTATAAAACAAGACTAAATAACAGAATATAAATAATGAATAATGTAAAGCATGATAAAATACCTGAGCCAGATACAGCAATACCTTTATGATCAGCAAACTATCTCTACATGACCACCTAGAGAGATTACCAGATCCTCAGGGGACATAACAAGGTACAAAAAAAATATGTCAAGTAATAATAAAGAGAATATCTATAAAATGAAGGGTAACTACTATAACCATCTAAGTGCAAATATGTAGTTGAGGACAATCTTAATATAAGGCCCAGCCGTACTGGCAATCACCCATGGCACCGTATTGTGATACCGATGGAAGAATGAGTAAACAAAGCCATAGCTATTCTACAGAGACCATGACTATGACTAAAATAACCATGTCCCAAATATGGAAGCATGATCACGAGTCTAGATGGCCAGATATTTTGGTAGTGTCCTCCCCTCCCTATGCTCTAAAACTATCTAATCAAGTCACATATGAATCATGTACCAGTAACAAGTCACGCGAGCTAGTACTACATGCTATCACAGAGTCCCTAGCTACGAATATCTCATGTCAGATCCATATAATATCATCATCATCCATCGTGTTCGTGTCATGTGGTCCATTGTGTCAATGAACACAACATAATGCATGCAATGCCTAATATTGATATACAATGTCAACAAAATAACATCGACATCCGAATACAATATGGACGCTAAATACCGACCAATCCTACATCATGACAATAATGATGAGAATAATGCAACAATAAAAAAGAAAAGACAATAAACCGTAACATTTATAAGATACACTTGCCTGTAACCTCTGTCTGTGTGTACGTCTGACCAACTCCAACGTCATCGCTACTCCCGCCAAGTCCACCTATAGTAAACATCATATTATTACTAACACTCTAACGACTTACCATATATGGACCTTCCATATATGAACCATAATAATATCTATACATCAAAGATAGTCATATTGTCTATACTACACAATATAACTTTTAAACTACCAAACTTTCCTATAAAAGTATTTTATTACTAACATAAAATATTAATTTAAATCCTGGAAAAATATTTTTAAATATTTTATATCATTATTTATTATATTTTATTGGTAGAAAATTAAGTATACAAGTCCTAGATTGATTATACAATAATGTTCCTAAACTAGGTATATGATATAAGCCCCAAAACAAGAAATATTTAAAATCATTGATTCTAGAAAAATCCAAAAATAAGTAAAAAATATATTTATCTTGAAAACATGTACAACAATTAATTTGGTAATGGTATACGAAGTTTCAAATCAATTGGACACGTAGAACTCGTGGATTTTGGTGTTTCAATATTATGATAAAACGTTCGGATTTTAATAAATAACAAAAGAAACTAAAATGCTGCAAAAGTATATGCGTTGGAAAGCTTAGGAAGTCTAGTTTCTTACCAAGAATATACATAAGGTTGAAGTGGCCCGGAAGTGGATGAAAATTGGCTCGCAACAGAACTGGTCTATTTTAGACACCTTTTTGTTGAACGGACGCCCCGGCCAAACCTTTTGGAATTATGTGGGTGGCCAATTGGACATGATAATAGACACAAAGATCTTTAGTTTTGATTGCACAAAAAGATGAGGCTAGAAATTACACGCTAGATACAAAACCGCATACCTGCTAAAACAAATTCATACTTGGATCTTGAACTTCGGTTGACTTGTAGGACTATTTTGGTGTACTAGAAGGGATTGTGAATGTATGGAGGTTGATTGGATTATAAAGGGTCATGTTAGCTTCACAACGTTATTTATGGAGCATCACGGGAGGTCGAAAAGGGGTCAAAATTGTTGTTACGCCACAAGATGTTGCGACTGAATTGGCTTGGAAGAGGATTTTGGTTTCTGCAATGTATGGGGAGAGGGGCTACAATTTAAGGTTAAAATATAAAACTTTTTAGTTTTATATGTTAGGGTTTGGTGGGATTTTGTTTGGGTTGATCTGGTTGCCTATTTTAAAAGATAGGCAAAGTTCTATCTCCTAGGATTTAAATCGAGTCCAAAATAGAAAAGTTATGGAGTTTGTTTAAAATAGATATAATTAATATGGCTGCATATTAGTCCACAAAAATTAATCTAAAATAGGTCTAAGAGCTTAGGGCACCCTAGAATAGGCTCTACGAACCCTACTTGGACTAGTTTTGGGTCGGTGGAATTTTTGTGATCGATTTGAATCCAATGTCTATAGTTTCGACTTGTGTGTCATTTGAAAATAAATAGCACATGAGAACTCAATTACTGGAACACTTTGCATGTGTGTAGTAGGCTCAAAATAGGTCAAAATTATATATTGGATCGAAAAGTTTGGATCGGATTTGGACCTCAAATAAGAATTGGAAAAATACATCGAAATTACGGCGAATGGTAAACTAAATATTTTGACCCCAAAGTTGTGCAAAAAAATATATAGTACAAGGGAACATGTTTGAGTGGGACATGACATGCCAAAATAAAGGTAGACTCATCTAGAATACGAATATATAACTTTTTCGAGGAATTGGTCAATATTGTATTTGAAAAATTAAATCTACAACAAAGTGCCTATATAGCCATAATTAAAAATAAAATATAGTTTAATATATAAAAATCATATAAAAATTAAAAAATCCCCAAAAATCAGGGTGCTTGCAGGCATTTAGCCACTGAGCACATGTTGAGCTCATGTTTTGGACTTGACATTTGGCCTACGGGCTTAGACATGATTTATATATTTTCTAGACTGCAGCTAGAGCTAATCATGTATGACTTACACTCGTGCTAGTTCTTTATTTTGAATTACTAGTTTCATGATCTTCTATATAGTATAGTTTCGGATGCTTTACAGTCTTATACGTCCGGTGATCATACTCTTGTACTTTACTTACTTGCATGTGATTGAGATATCTAGGATTGCTTGACCTAGGATTGACTGTTGGCTTGAAGTAGTAACTCTCATATCTACAACTTTGACGTATCTCAGGGTACTGGAATACTTTGTATACGTAGCTGATCTGGTCCGTCCCTACTTACTAATATTCTAGTTCTGGAACGTGACTAGATTGCTCCATATAAATTATTATATAAGTGCGCAAATAAGGATGAATAATTGCTTAATTGCTCAACCTGTTTTATTGGCTTCCAGTAATATCATAAAATACCCCTCAAGATTAGTTAAAGAATCAATGCAAGCTGAAATTGAAGAATCAAACAAGTATTTCTCTTCAACAAATTGCATGGTTGAACGTTATTTTAACAATATTGCATGGTTGTACGTTATTTCAACAATATGGTTCATCAATCATGGTTGAACAAATAGCATGAACAAGAAGTATTTCTCATCAACAAATTGCATCCGCCACCTCATAATTTTCAATGGGAACGTTACTACAAATTAGGAGTATAAGGGTCAAACATAAAAGGATCAAAATTAGGGGTACAAATAATTCAAAGTAAATAATATATCCCCTGGTGTAAGTAACAGAACCATGTTTAGTAGACCTAAACATAAGAAAATTAATCTATAGCTGGTTGACCTGATTAAACTTCTTGTACTGAACAATAGGTATTAAACATAAGGTATAATCATTAATAAAAATGAAGTTACTTGGGGTTTCTCCATTACTTTCTTAATTATTATATATTCTCTATGAAACATAAACTAGACTTGGTTTGAAGTAATAATGAACTATACCAATACCTCACTCTGCAAACAAAATATGTATAATTTTACATCAACTAACAATATAATGCCACCAAAATACTATGTGTAGAATAATTAGCATAAAACTTCTAAAATACTTGTCTATGTGATAGATTATCATTTTCAAGTAGAAGGTTGGTGCGTAAACCAGAAGATGTATCATTATTTTAACTATAAAAAAATTAAGGAATTACCTAAAATTAAGGATTATTGTTATTTGCATTAGTGGAGAACTACTACCAACGCAAGCCTTGCTTTTGGATGCTTTGACAACTGATATGAATTGTGCCAAAGGCTTCCAAACAAATCGAAATTGGTAGAGTGCATGGTAAATTCTAACTAAGGAGAATAGAAATGCATATGGAATAAAGTATCAATTTGCACAACTGGTTAGTTAACTAGATACAATCAGGATTAACCTGACTAATATCCAAACAAAATTTATTTAAATATTATACTAATGTTACATATAGTTTGAATATTAGCTTAGCCATTAAAATCAATGGTGACTTCACTTCTTATATGGAATAGTAGTGTTTATACCTTGTAATCTGTATCAACTATATTTGTATATACTATTTATAACTTCCATTATTCTTTCAGCTTTGGCAGGAATTATGGATAATAATTCAGAGATAGAAGTAGAAATTTAATTGCAAGTAAATGAATTGATGGTAATTTAAAGATGAAGCAATCATAGACATAAAAGATAAGCATGGTTGTCTAACATAATAAACAAAGTTAAGTGTATACATAAATAGCTTGAACAGATAAAACTTACATTTGAAACTAATTCATTCATCCAAAGTAGATCTATAAGAATGAAGAAAATAAGTTAAAAGTGTTGCCTAACGAACCAATAATCTAAGACAGTGTTGCAAGTATCTCATCACAAAGTGATGCCGAACCAACCAAAATTTTCCAAACTGTTCAAATTAGTTCTAAGAGATAATATTTTTAGGATAATCCGGATAAATAGTTACTTTTACGATCTAAAATGATCATGACCCCAAACTTTTTCAACCAAACCCAAAATTATACGTCAAATTTTTTAAGATCTTCAAAGACGCCCAAATCGAATAAATTTTGTTGATAACTCTTCAACAATTACACATGCAACCTCATTTTGCTTTCTTAGATCTTAGAGACCACATCTTGTTGCGTGGAAAACTATTACAACATAATTGAGTTTGAAATCCATAAAAAAATTATGATCTAGAAAATTCTTTAGAAGAAGTAGACATACTCTAGAAAACATTGACGTATAGTTTCAAATCATGTAGGACCTTCAATAATTATTGTAATGGAGTCAGAAATACAACAAAGAAACCATCAAAGACCCTTTGAAGAAACCAAAAACTAGAAGAACAAGAAATCAAAGAAACTCCTTCGAAGAATTCAAAGATAACATACATGTAGTAATCAAATCCAAGCATAGGATCTTTATAATCTCTAGATCTGAAGAAACCATTAAGAAATCCTCCGAAGAATACAAAAAATCCCCAAAATATAAATGTAGTCTTAATTTTTTTTTTTTTTTGGAGAAATCCGTTCAAAAGAACTTGCTATCACAAATATGCCAACTTACTATCGCCAAAATCGTCTAGATCAAAAGAATTTGCCAAGATCTAAAAAAACTTAACACAAAAAAGGATAAAATTAGGGGTAAATTTTAACTTGATACTCTCAACTATTCTAATTTTTAACTTTACACCCCAAATTTTTTAGTTGACAACTTGATACCATCAACTATTCTATATTTTCACTTGGTACCTCCATCAGTCATGGGTTAAGTTTTTCGTTAATTTATTTACTAATTACTCCCTTTCTCCCGTCAATACCCCCCTCCGGCCTCATCGCGCCCCATCCCGCTGTCCTACCGTCCCCCACTATTCCTTCCCATGCCGTCGTTGTCGCATCCCTGCTGTCGAGAAGAGAGGAGAGAGAATGGGGGTATTTTGGTCATTTGACATTTTATGTTAACAATGATAGGATATTAGGTTGCACAAATATTGTTTAGGTATCAAGTTGTCTAGTTTTAAATTTTAGGATATCAAATAAAAAACTGAAATAATTAATGTATAAAATTAAAATTAAGCTTAAAATTACAGTTTTCGATTAGCCTTACAAAAAGGCAAACTATAAAGACATATCAAAAGTTACTCAGGGTAGCCCATGAATGAGTCTAGCGCAGTTTAGCGAAACTTTTACTCATGGCAACTATTTTCTTACTAGGGGCTGCCCATCCCCCAACCCCTCCCCCCCCCACAAAAAACCCTTCCAAACTCGATCGTTCTAACTTCTATTCTCTCTCTCTCTCTCTTCAAAATTCTTTCTCTCCTTCTCCACCTCCTCTATTAAGAACCCTAAAGTTCTTCCTTCTCTACCTCCTCCAATTCTAAGTATCAATCAATGCTTAAGATGGCACCCAAATCTTCCTTTACTTCGAAACCCTAAATTTATTCTTTCTCCACTCTAAATTTATATTTGTATTTTCATTTTCATAAATCTTCTTCCTAATTTTTGTTAATGCCCAAATACCATAGCAAAGTAACATAAAATAGGTTTATAATGAACTTTGAACGAAATTTTGAAATTTTGAACTCATTTTAGGATTTTGAAGTAAAGAATTATGCCACAGTCCCGACTGGAAAGACTCATGACTGTAGAAAATTTCTACACTCATGTATGTTGTCAAAATTTATTTTGGACTATCAAATTTTTTAACACCCTTACCAATTAGAAGGACAATTAAAAAATTGACAGTCCTACTATCACGAACCGCAAAACAAACACACATTCAGTCTCTTTCTTCAGACATCCCACGAATGACCAGGTTTCTTGTAATAGTTGCAAAGAAAAGCTCGGTCTCCCTGCTTCTACTGCTGAACCGGAACTCAGCTCGCTGATGGTACTCCTTCTGAACATGGGGACGTTTAGCCGGTCCCATATTGGTACCATCACCCATGGCGTCACAGGCCTTCTTGGGCCTGAGGCCTAAATCCTCCTCAACAATCTAGGCATCCATCAGAATGTCTTCGAAGGTAGCCATCGACGCCCTGAAGTACGCGATCTGACCTCGCTATTCAGGCCCCTCCTGAACTTCCTCGCGCGCTACCTTGGCTCCTGAACCATGTCCTTCGCGAACCAGCTCAACCAGGAAAACTCAGCAGCATACTCATCTACTGACAATCTCCCCTGAACTAATTTGTGAAACTGGCCCTCCAAGGCACTCAAAGCCACGTCAGGAAAGTACTTATCCTTGAAAAGCTCCTTGAATGCCTCCCAAGTTAACCCTATCACCGCAAGCCTAGCCAGTTGTTCGATAGTCCTACCAATTGGAAGGACTATCAAAAAATTTGGCAGTCCTTTAAAATTGCTTAATGTTTTGACCAGTTAAATTGGATGCAAAACTACCATATCTCGTGTTTAGAGAACAAAGTAAAACCTATGACGGAACCCCTAATTTTGGTTTCTATACCAAGATGTACAAGGTCATGAAAACTCATGCAAACCAATGATTTGTCAACCTTTTAACTTTCTTGTATTTTCGAATTCAAGAAGCCACTATTAGTCCTTTACTTTAATTATTTAATAACATTTTATTTTTCCATGCCATAATATTTCCTAGCTAGAGATGAGATTTTTAATTGAGAATCTAAACAAGTTATATTTAGGACTGCCAAAAATTTTGAGAGTCCTGACTATAGGCAAGACTGTCAAATTTTTTGAACCCTAGAATGGGTTCAAAACTTCAGAAATTCAGTTAAAATAAATCGTAAATCAAATTTTAGTTATTAATAAATTAATTTTAGGCATGAACATGGATTTACAACATTCTAACTTCTATAGAATAATGGGTTTAAGGTTTTAGAATTTGGGATAGAAATGAAAAGAAGAAGACAAGAGCAAAAAAAGACTTAAATAGTCGTCCTATTTTTCTAGTGGCAAACTTGTAAATAAAAAAATTGTATTGTAGCCCTGAGTAACTTTTGATTGACAAATTCTAAAGGCACTTGAATTCTTACTCAGGGATAACCCCATTTTTTGTGTATTTACAAGTTTGCCACTTGTATATAAGTTAGTTGACTTTTTGTCTTCTTCCTTATTTTTCTTTCCCAAAACCTTAAGCACTTTCTCTTTCAAATCTCAACACCCAAATTCTAAATATTGTTCTCAATCCATGTTCATGCCTAAAATTTATCTTCTACTAACTAAAATTTGATTTAGTTCATTCTAGAATAATTTTCGAAGTTTCGAACCTATTTTAGGGTTTCGAACTTCAAAAACTCCTCCACAGTCGCAACCTGGGCGATGATGAACTGTCAAAATTATTGACAGTCCTACATAAAATATTGAACATCATATTTTAGGACTACCGAAATTTTTGACAGTTCTTTCAATTGGTAGGACTGTTAAAAAATTTCACAGTCCTATATAAAACATTAAACAATATTTTTTTAGGACTTTCAAAAATTTTGACAGTCCTTCCAATTGGTAGGACTGTAAAAAAAATTTGATACTCCTAAAAGGAACTTCCTGTAAAAGTGAAGAATGGTAGCAATGCTAATTAGAATGATTTTTTCTTCATATAATCATCAATTACCTTTATAAATATTTTTAATTCTATTTTAGAGATAAATAAATTATCTAATCGGTTTAAAAAAACTCAAAATTTTAAATCTATTTTAGAGATAAGTCTCTTAATTTTTTTTATTTCAAAATAAACCTTCATTTGTATACGGTATATAAATCTATTTTAGAGATAAGTCTCTCAATTTTAAATCTATTTTTGATATAAGTCTCGCAATTTTGTTCATTTCAAAAAGAAATAAACCTTCATCCATATACGGTCTATAAATCTACATTAAAGATAAGTCTCTCAATTTTAGAACTATTTAAGAGATAAGTCTCTCAATTTTGTTCATTTTAAAAGAAACCTTCATCTATATACGGTCTATAAATCTATTTTAGAGATAAGTCATAAACATTCCTAGGACTGTCAAAAATTTTGAAGTCCTGAGAGGAACTTGTTGTGATCCCAGAACGATCAAATTTGACAGTCCTAACCATTCCCAGAACAATATCATATATGATACAAAAAATATAAGTTAAATAATATGATACACAACAGTAACATACATGATACACAACAGTAACACAACATCATATTAGATTAACAATAGCACAAATAAAAATATAATAAGATCATCACATGTCAAATAAAATATCATATTAGATACACTAGTTAGAGGTTTTAGGATGCATAATTATAAGGTATAACAGATCTTGCAAGTTTACAATAAATTCATTTTTGTGTACCTGAAGCACTATAGGTCTTTCAATTGATCTTGCAAGCTCCAAATTTTTGGAGTCTCTATGCTCCCTAGCTTGTGGACCATTAAAAAATATTTTATTTAGGATGGTCAAATTTTTTTATGGTCATTCCAATTGGTAGGATGTCAAATATTTTGACAGTCCTAAAAAATATGTTGTACAATATATTTTTTAGGACTGTCAAATTTCTTGACAGTCCTATCAATGTAAGGACTGTCAAAAAATTTCTACAGTCTTGACAACATACAGGACTGTGAAAATTTTCTACAGTCCTGAGTCTTCCCAACATGACTATGTCAGAATGGGTTCGAAACTTCAAAATTCGTCCAAAATTTTTAAATTCCTCCCAACCCATTTCTCCAAACCCATCCAATCATGTACATGACATCAAAATTTCTACAATGACCATTTTGATTTTTGTTTTTTTGTTTTTTTTGTTGAGTGCTATAAAGTGATATATGGAAGTTCCGACATCGGGTCAAACTCGTCGGTAGGAGGAAAAGAAGTTTAGTTTTGAGACCGCTTGAGGAGAAAGGTTTTGGTGAAGATAGAGGTGGTGGAGAAAATTAACTTTAGGTTTGAAAGGATTTAAGAAGAGAGAAAGTGAAAATTAGAAATGAATATGTTTGAGTGGGTTGGGGGTGGATTGGAGAGGGGGTTGGTGGGGGGGGGGGGGGAGGGTGAGCAGCCCATAGTAGAAAGTTTCTCTAAATTGGACTAGTCCCAACCCTAGACTAGTCCTAAATAAAGAATAAAGTGCATTTATAGTTGATTATTTATAAGGGCACATCAAAAGTTGATTGGGGCTAGCCCAAAGCTAACTTTGATTTATTAAGTTTGCCATTGAAAAAAATTACTCAGGGCTAGCCCAAATGTAAGTATATAAGTCTTTTTTTTTATTTTTTGCTCTCTTCTCCTTCCTCGCAAGAAGAACAACAAGAAGAAGAAATTTGCATTGATGCGATGTAGGCTGGACATACCCACGGTCTTGTGCCCTTACACCGGGTGCAGGTCATGACATATTTTTAGTGGTAGCCCATGCAGGTCTCGAAATTCGTATTAGTGCGATTAATGATAGTATAACGACATAGTTGTACTACTGCGAGCCTGCAATAAGATATAGGAAATATGGTATTAGGATGAGAGGATACTCAATCACAGTTAGAACTTCTTGAAAGATTTCTGGGACGACCCTTGAGAATCTTGTTTTGAACTTCAATTCGAAATCATTTCCTCTTATTTATGTTCACCCTTGTTTCTTGATTTGAATTTGATTTTGATGGTTTGTTGTTAATTTTGATTTTTCATATCGAGATGGATTTTATGGCCTGAATTATGGTATCTTCTGATGATATATGTTGAAAAGGACAACAAGAAAGGTAAAACGTCTACTTAGTTATGAAGCCTGGAGTTTATCGCAGCCATATTAGCCGGCGTGGCAGAAACGTAGAGACCGAATTTTAGATGTATATATCTTAGTTATAAAATTTAGAATTACTCGCAGCTATACTAGTCGGCACAACAAGGATTCTAGACGACATGATTATCGAGGTACATACCATAGTTATGGAATATATCATTTATCATAGCTATGCTTACTGGCATGGCGATGATTCTGAGTATCATGATTTTAGACAGACGCGTATGATTATCAGATTGTATCCTAAAAATGGTTCTTAACACTACCAAAATTTATCGATTTAGCGACGGCCCTATCCGTCGCCAATCCGACGGTAATTACGATTAGCGACCGATAACCGACGGATTTTGGCCAAAAAATCCGTCGGCAATCAGCTCGTCGCTAATAACGGTCCGTCGCTACGTAGTCGTGAAGCGACGGAATAGCGACCGCTTTTCGACTTCACAATACAAAACTTTAGCAACGCGTTTCCGACGGACTCTCGTCCATTTCAAATTTTAAGTACTGAACTGTGTAGACAATAGCGACATAAAATTCCGTCAGTAACCCGTCGTAATAGCGTATCACAGCGTATCGTTCCGTCGCTAAGCCGTCGACGCCTTCGATAACAAAGGACGGATTAGCGACGGTTTTCTGACGGAAAATCCGTCGATCAGCTTCTGGAAATTCATGTCATTTCCAGCAACATGGCGACGGATAAGTCGTCACTATTCCATCGATATTTATCGACGGAATACGGACAGATTAACCGTCGATCTTGTTCTGGAAATTCTTGGTATTTCCAGAACAAGTGCGACGGATAGGTAGTCTTTGAGCTAAACCTTCTTGGAAATTCTTGGAAATTCTTGGTATTTCCAGAACAAGTGCGACGGATTAACCTCTGATATGTCCCTTTGAGGTTCAGCCTTTGAGCTAAACCTTCAGACCATTCTTTTGTTCTGTAGTTAAGTCCAATTCCATATACTTCATAGTTTTTGTTCCTAAATTGTGTATCAGACTTCTACTTTATGTTCATACCATGCATATGTTCTGCCTACATTTGATTCCTGATGTATCAATCTATATAGATTGATCTGCCCAGATATCTAATGTTCAGATAACTGAACTTTAGTCCAGACCCATTAGTGGCCATTAGATTGTTCTGCTCTGCATATTCTGTCACGTATGATGTTCAGACTTTGAACATCCATGCTCTGACTTGAACCTCTATATGTATCCAGTCTTCCCTCTACTTTGACCTGTCTGCTGATATTTAGAGTATCAACCTATGTGTGAGAGTCATGCGTGTCTACAAATGTCCTGTCCCCTTCAACTTAAATGTATAGAACTTACTTTAGTGACTGTCCTGCATTCCTTCATAATTCAGTCTTGTATCTCTCTATATAATCTGCCGTAGCATGTTGGTTCTGTCCTACATCTACATAAATGCATCATTGTTCTGCCTTTTACTCTATTTATTGTTCAGATAATTCAAATGATATTCTCTGCTAATTATGACCGGTTCAAATCATACATGATTAACCCTTGTCCATTGTTTCTGCCCCCAGCTAACATTGTTCAGTCTAAGATATCTTTGTTTCAGACTAGTTTGCCCTTAGTATCAGTTTTTCCTTTTGGGCATACACTTTTAATTAGTCCCTGCATATAGGTCCAGCCTTTTAATTGCATAATCTACTACTGCTTTACCTATATTAGTTCAGTTCCATTGTAATGCCTAACCCTTGGTTTGATGTGCCTGCATATGGCCTATATTCATACCTTTATATGTACCCTTGAGTTCAGCCTATGCATTAGTCCATATTACTGTATGTTCATTCCATGATTAGCTCCCTGGTTGCATTCATAGCTAGGGTCCAAACTCATCTACCTTTAAGGCTCAGTTCATTCATATGATTTTTTGCGGTCCCTTTGTGTTATGGTTTGAAGTAATGGGATAAGGGTGGGGGAACTTATATCCTACAAGAATGAGGATGGGCTTAACATAGGTTAGGGTAAGGATGCTCTAAGGGTATGGGTGAAATGAAGTAAAGGGATTAAGTTAATGTCCTTTAGTTCCCTTTGCTTCATATGTTTTGGTCCTCATTCCCTTTATATATGTCCTGCATACCCCTTAAGTTAGATATCTGTCCCTAAATGTATATCTGTTTGATTCAGTTGGTTTTGTTTATGGCTAATTGATATCAGTCTTTTTATTATAGCTTGGATAGGTCAACCTATATATATATATATATATATATATATATATATATATATATATATATATATATATATATATATATATATATATATATATATATATACATTAGTGGAGTATACATCTATAAAGTACATGCATATATTATATATATATGAGAGGTAATGGCAGTTTGTTATTGAGTTTGAGTTGGTATTATAAGTTACACTATAGGTGATAATGTATATATATATATATATATAAAATATATATATATATATATATATATATATATATATATATATATATATATATATATATATATATATATATATATATATATATTATATATATATGTATATATATACATATATTATAAGGTATATATATGCAATGTTATATATGTGAGAGTTAAGGGTGGTTGATATAGAGTTTGGGATTCTAGATAAGTTTAATCGAGGATAAGATATGGTTGATACTACATTACCCAAAACCCTAGATATTGGCCAAATGAAATCAAGTTGACCAAATTGATCAATTGGCTAAAGTTTGACCTAGTTGGACTAGTGTTGACCCAGATTGACTTTATTGACCTAGAAATGGCCTAATAACATATAGATAGCATATTTAAATCAATTATTTAATCTAGAACACTCTGTAACCTGTAATTCTTATCATAGGTCTCTGTGACTCCAGTTCGGACACCGATACACATCCGTTGCTCAGGATATTAGGCGAGTACATTCTCTGATTATTTTCATTCATGATATTATCTATATTACCTGCTCTAGACTACTTTACTTGATGCTGACACATTGTTAACATGGACCAGTACTATATGGATCTTGTCATGAGATGTTATTCCCTTAACGGGTGCATCGGATATTTCATGTTCATGTACTTTATCATGTACGTCTTGTACTCCTTGTATTCGTATTATTCATGTACACTCATGTGCTCTCATGTACTCTTATGTTCACATGTGATTCATGTTCAAACTAACAATCATGTACGTAACATAATTTGATCGGGTCCTTGTATATTGATTGGGTAGGGGAGAGTAGAAGTGGTTATGTGATTAAACCCCTCTAGTGTACTCATATATGTCTATTATATCCTCATGTATAATAGAGTTACGATAGATTACTCACGTAAAACCTAAATCAATCACATAACCATCTTGTGCTCTGAAACACTTATATTTATTACAGTTCATAGATTCTTTATTCTATTTCATGTACTCAGTTTACTTATCTATATCTTTTGTATTCCTGTACTTCTTTTACAGCACGTCATGTATAATATTCTATTGTTAGTTATATATTTCATACCATGCATTGGAACTGTTTTCAGAGTTATGTATTCGTTCCAATCCTAACTGGATATGTTGACAAAATTTTACAGGGAAGCAGGAGGATCCAGCTAGCCTAGAGGAGACACCAGTTTTACTTAGAATGGATTGTTAGAATATTGTCTTGGTTGTTTTCAATTATCTGTCATGAATTGTATTTATATATATTACTTCAACCTTGGGATGTGACGATAACCCTTAATCTTATTTATAATTCAGCTGTATTGCACTTTTATATCTTTCTATCAAATCTGTTTCGTGCTGTTATCTCCTCCTTAGCTTTTGTGATTGAGTTGTATCTTCTGAGATTGTCCTCCGTATGGAGAGTGTGCTTGACAGGTACTTTATACTATATTTAGTCATTGTTGAGACCTAGGACAGCGTTCTACTGCCGACACTGCGGTATATGCTGGACGTACACACGGTCTCATGCCCTTACACCGGGTGCGGGTCATGACAAGATGAAATCCTAGTTGTAGAAAAAATGTGTCTATATCAGGACTGCCACAATTTCTGGCAGTCCTAGAAGTATTGAGGATTGCCAAAAATTGTGACAGTCCTAAAATGGACTTGCTGTACAACATGACTGAACAATTGCTGGCAGTCCTAGAAGTATTGAGGACTACAGAAATTGTGACAATCCTCAAAGGGACTTGCTCTACAGCAGGACTGCCATAATTTCTTGCAGTCCTAGAAATATCGAGGACTGCCAGGAATTGTGGCAGTCTTGAAAGGAACTTGCTGTACATCAAGTCCATTTCAGGACTGCTATAATTTCTGGCAGTCCTAAAGTCGAAATTGTCGAATGAAAAAATATATGTTAGAGTTTATTTCCATCTTGATAATGGAGTGAAATATACATTTTAGGATTTATTTTCATACGTTCTTTGTGAGGAAAGAAGTATTAGAGTTTGTACATTATTTGTGAGGAGCCTTTGGATGCCATTGAAATTGGAAATGAGAAAAAAACTAGGGTTTTGATGGAGATGGTGAGGATGGAAATGGTAGAGAAGAAGAAGAAGATGAGAAGAAAACTAGGGTTTTTATGGAGATGGTGAGAATGTAAATGGTGGAGAAGAAAAAAAAATAAAGGTAGGGTTTTGGAAAAGAGAGAGTGAAATTTTGAAATGAAGCTCAAAATTTAGGTTTGGGGGGGTGTGTGGGGTTGGGACAGCCCAATGAGTAAAAAAATGGAATGTCATGAGTATTTTTTCCTCAAATTTGGGCTACCTCCAATCTTGACTAGTCATGATCAACTTTTGATGTGCCCTTATAAATAAAGGCTAATTATATGGGCACATCCAAATATGATCATGGCTAGCCCGAATTGTGGCTAGCCCAATTTTTTTGTTTTTCACAAGGCTAGTCTAATTTTTTGATCTTGGCTGTCCCAAAATTCCCCCCCCCCCCCCCCCGAACCCATTTTTTTCCCTCCATTTGCAAAATTCCTTCTCTCTCTTCAAAAACCCTCACCCCTCTCTTCTTCTTCTTCCTCTTCTCCTCCATCTCTCCTCAATCTCCAACATCTTCCTCTTCTCATCCACAACTCCTAAATCTCCTCATCTTCCACTTCTCCTCCACCATCCTCCTCTTTTGAAGAAATTAATTCAAGCACCCAAATTCTTTCTCAATTTATTTCCAAAACCCTATAAATTAATTTAAAAAATTCAAGTATCAATTACATTGTTTATTTCAATTCTTTGTAGCCCATTTGAATGAATTAAACTACATACGGAGTAAAAAATTACCCATTTAAATTAAACCCAAGTATGAACGAACGAGAAAACTCTACGTCGATAAGGACTGTCCAATTTTCTGGCAGTCCTACAAACTGAATTGACTGCCAGAAAACTGGACAGTCCAGTCACAACATGTGAAACTTAGGACTGCCCATTCTTCTGGCAGTCCAACATACAGACTGGACTGCCAGATAGTTGGGCAGTCCAAAGTTACACATGCTGTGAGTTGGACTGTCCATTCTTCTGGCAGTCCAACATACAGCAAGGATAGCCAGAAAAATGGGCAGTCCTTTGTTTCACATGTTGTGACTTAGGACTGTCCAGTTTTCTGGCAGTCCATTCAGTTTGTAGGACTGCCAGAAAATTAGGCAGTCCTTGTTTACACTAGTTGAACACCAATATTAGGGTTTCCACCAATATTAGGGTTTGTGCATTATGAGGAGCCTTTGGGTGCCATCAAAATTGGAAATGAGAAGAAAATTAGAGTTTAATTTTTGGGTGTTTTATTCTCATTTTCTTCTTCTCCGTCAATTGAAAATCGAAATTCGAAATGGGAAGAAAATTAGGGTTTAAACCCCCATATTATACTTGGAGATAGTGAGAATGAGTTGAGAAAGAAAATTAGGGTTTAAACCCCATCAAAATTCTCATTTTTGTTGTTTTTGTTCTTCTTGTTCTTCTTCCTTTTCTTCTTTTTCTTGTTCTTATTGTTCGTCTTGGATGAGTTGAGGAAGACGAAGAACAAAATTAGAAAACTTGACTTTTATACCAAAGAGTGGGATAGCCATGACCACTTTCTTCAATGACAAACTTATAAATAAACCAAAGTTTAAAATAGGCTAGTCATGATCATATTTGGATGTGCCCATATTATTAGCCTAAATAATCTTGTAGTTTGCCTTTTGATTTGCCTTTATAATTTGTCTACAAAAATTAGAGTTTTCGATTAGCCTTACAAAAATTAGAGAGCAACGGATGTGGGCTTCTCTCAAGGCCTGCAAATACAAATGGCTTCCACTTCAGCCTCACTTGAGCGAACGAAACATTCCCTAATCTTGCTCGTCCTAAATCCCATTCCCCCTCCTAAAACCCTAAACTAGCCATGCGTGATGCGTGGCTCCTCTAGCCGCCACCACCACCACCACCACAACCACCTCCTCCTCCCTCTCCTCCGCCTCCTCTCCACCGGCACCACCGCCACTCCGTCCCTACCAAAGCTGAAGAACATCTGCTACCGCCACCGCAGCCGTGCCCTAAAAGAGGCCCGGTCGGCCCTGACCGAGTACCTCCACTCGACGCGGTCGCTCCCCTTCTCCTTCTCCGACCACATCGCCTCCAACTCCCCCTACTCCCTCTCCCTCCTCCTCTCCCAGGTCCCCTCCCTCTCCTCCTCCCCCCCCTCCCTCTTCCCCCGCCTCCTCCGCACCCACCTCTCCTACCGCCCCGTCAACGAGTTCGACTTCCTCCTCGAGTCCATCGGCCTCTCCCCTACCCCCCCTTCCCCCCTCGGCCCCTTCCTCTCCGACCACCCCCTCCTCCTCTCCTCCCTCTCCGACCTCCTCCGCTTCGGCTTCCCCTGGACCCGCCTCGGCCTCCTCTACCCTTCCCTCCACCATGCCGCCTCCTCCGCCATCTTGCCCAAGCTCCATTCCTTCGAAGCCCTCGGCTTCGCCCGCCTCTCCGTCATCGCCCTCTCCCTCTGCTTCCCCTCCCTCCTCCTCCTCCTCCCCCGCCACGACGCCACCCACCGCCTCCTGCTCCGCGACCTCAAGGCCGCGCTCGTCGACCACGGGCTCGCCGACTCCGTCGTCTCCGATGACGTCGATGCGCATCTCGACGTCTGCAGGAAGATCAAGCTCTTCTACGATCTCGGCTCGGAGGTAGGGACCATGGGGGAGGTCATGGGGAGGAACAAGAAGGTGTTCCTCCAGGCGGAAGAGGGGCTTATTGAGCGCAGGCTGAAGTACTTCCTGAATTTGGGGATGGGGAAGGCGGAGGTGGGGAGGTTCTTGTTGGCCAACGCGGAGCTGCTGCTGGAGCTCGACTTGGACTCCCCGAGATTCGTGATGCCGGAGTATTTACTGCGGGTCGGGATGGGCGAAGCGGATGCCGCGGAGCTCGTGAAGAAGTGTCCCTATGCGATGGGCGTGAACGTGCTGGGGAACCTGCCGGGGACGCTGAGGGCCATGGACGTGCACGGGTGGTTCCTCGAGAGGGTTGTTGGGGACGGGGGCGTGCGGTTTCTTTCCGCAGAGTTCGTCTCGTCGTCACTGTCGTCGGCCGGTGACGAGGCGGAGGACGAGTATTCGGCGGGCGTGGAGAGGTTGAGGGCGGTGAGGAAGCAGAAGCATTACTATCTGGACCCCAAGTTGGAGTTCTTGTTGGGGATCGGGTTCGGGAAGAATAAGACCACTTCTAGAATCGCAGGGCTTATAAACAGCACGAAGGACCAGCTGCAGGAGAGGTTCGACTGCCTTCTAGAGATGGGGATAGAATACCCCATGCTATGTAGGATGATAAATGCCTCTCCGAAGCTGCTTAACAACTGCCCGGAGTCCCTTCACAAGAAGGTGAACTACCTATGCAACGTGTTGGGGTATCCGTTGGAGTACCTCAATAAGTTCCCGTCCTTTCTATGTTTCGACCTGGAGAATAGGACTAAGCCCAGATATAGAATCATAAATTGGCTGAAAGAGAAGGGTTTGTTACAGAAGCCGTTCGCCCCTGCGACGGTCCTAGCAAACTCGGAGAAGAGGTTCATAACTCAACTCTTCAGCATTCATCCGGCGGCCCCTAAACAGTGGCTGGAGTGCTTTTCGTCCCGATATGACAGCAATGGTTGCCAAAGAAACTTGTTTGCTCATCGTCCCTTAGGCTCTTCTGAAACAGAATCGTGATCACATTTTTGAATAACAGCAAGACTGGAAGGAAGTATAGAATCAGCGAGAGCTCTTAGTCTAGTCTCCACTTGGCCAGCTTGACCATTTACCCATGCTGAAGGTATTGTACAAGTACAAAGAAAATATAGTTCCCAAAAGATGAAACAATTCTTATATATCTCTTGTCGTTCCACTTGCAGATCGCAATGACAAACTATGGTGTAGATCATTATGCAAAGGATGTTCCGTGCATAATTTTGGTATCCCGAAATGTTGATGTTGTGCCCTGTCATTGCTATTGTTTTCAATGATCAAATTGTCTCTAGAATCTGATATAGGAATATAATGTGATTATCTAAGATTGCCAACAGCAAATTAATGATAAGATCATGCTCATTCTTCCAATCTTCTGTTTGCTAAGAATGTTACAACTGATACCCTTAAAGCATTCAAGGTGTCTATTCTTCACAATGTTACAACTGTTAACAAAGCTCCACAGAATTTCCAATATTTTGTGTATAGATACAAGCCGTAAGTTACAATACCTCGACCTTGAACGAAGGACAAGGTTCTCCGATGATGTTAATGCCATGATGCCTACAACTACTTCAAGGACCACTCGACCCCTCTGTGATTTTGCTGCTATTAGTGGCATGCGAGTGGACAGCCTCCGACACTATTGAGTTACAAACATGTTGAACACTGTAAACAAAGGAAGTCAGCTAGTTCAATGCGATAGACCTATCCAGCAGACCTGGGGTACAAGCACCGGAATGGTGTATAATTCTAGCATCAACATAGTTATGCCTAGTGAAGATACCGGGGGTCAGAGTCCAGGCATCTGCACTGGATCGTTCAGATGGCAGAACCGGACTGTGGAATTACCCTTATATTCGTATCAAAGGGACCACTAGAGCTGCAGTGAGAGTTGCAGAATGGAGGTGAGACACGAATTGTATCATTGTATGACCATTTACTTGTTTATGTTATAGTGTTTCAATTGGTCAATAGCGGGCTTGTGCACGAATTATATCTGATACATCTTAAATCTTAATTCTTGTAGTCATCATCTCTGTGTCAGTCTACTGATTGCTGCAATAATATGTGCCTGCAAGGTGTTCAAAAAAAAAGTTTCAATGATATTCCTTGATCAGCTCCTTCTGCCCGAGCAGGACAACTCGACATACTGTTTCTTAATTTGGATTTTTTATTTTATTTTGTAAAATACTTAAGAAATTACCTCTATAATTTCTGTTCATGTAGCACTTCCGTTCTTAACTGTATCGTAAGCATCTGAGATTTTTATATATTTTTGGTGTGATCCAGCATTTGAGAGGAAAAAAAGGAGAGAAAAGAGATGGAGAATGAGAAATCCGATTCAACAGTGCAACTGATGCAAAACCAAATTATCATGGCTAGGGTGTATTCTATATTGCCAAGTCAAAGGACAAACTTGGTCTATACTAAACACTACTAACTCGTCTTAAGGAGAGTGTGTACTAGGAGAGGCCAACGCTGATGTTGACCTCCATCAGAGGGGTGAATTAAGATATTTTTCCTTTTTAGTTTTAGTTTTCATCAAGAACTGAATTGACCTTTTAAATATGTTATTCCAGTGTTCCTGATAAAGTCAAAGCAATGGGGCAGGTTTTTTCAAAAGCAAGAGGAGAATTGTACAACTACAAAGCTATTACTACAAGGCTTAGAGCAATGCTTCAATCAGCTGACGAGTAGGTTAGTGGCTTGAAATTTGAAATTTGACGAGCATGTTAGTGGCTTGAAATTGAAATTTTTGGGTAAATTGGAAACCCTTAAACTACATGACCAAAGAAAAGGTAACTAACCCTATCTCAACCAATTACTTTCTTGGTTATGTAACAACTTTTTCTTTTTATTCCATTGCTAATTTGCCTTGAAATTTGACACTTCATAGTTTGACTGTTGATACTAGGCGAATAACAGTTGTGAAAAAAAATCAATTAAGTGAGCTTTCTTGAGTTGTGCTTCATACTTCATAGCTGATCCCTGACTTGTGAATGAGTTCTTGAGTTATAAGTGAGTTCTTACGTTATGTTCAACATGATTGTTGTAGATATTTTTTGGGAAACCAAGAGACTAATAATCATGAACTAATACTCATTATGATACTTATAAACTTAATAAGTTGCTTATGATTGATTAATGGTTTGCCAAAAAAGTAGTTTTCATATCTTGGACTTGGAAGGTCAATTTTCCTATGTCGGATTCTATAACTATTGAAGTCAGTTGAATGTGTCAGGACTGGTCATAATTTTGAATTTTCCAATTATTTGGTTTAGATTGGTGAGCCAAGGACTCTTCCAGAAGGTACAATGCTTTCAGAAATACAACTGTCAATCCTGTCCTATCCTATTTCTGTATCTACCCGGAAGGGAAGGCAGATGGTCAATATATGAAAATTTTCTGGCGTGTTGAGCTAAAGTGAACACATAAAACTGATTTGTTTAATTCCTTGTTATAATTGTATTTCATCTAGAAGAACTTGATCACATACTTTTAATGTGCAGATGATATCTGTAAGGGCGCCTCAGAACAAGTTGCAGGATCTAAAAGTGCAAGGATTGGCAAGTTCATGAGCAAGCAAAGAGATTGTAGCAAAAACTGTGTCCTGTGCTATGTACATGTTACAAATTATATCATTTTTTGCTTATGTTTCACATGAACGTGTTGCCATTGCTATTCTTTCTGCTTTTTATTTTGTGCAATACAAAGATAAAATTTCTTTTACTGATTTGAGAATGATCTCAAATAGGATCATTACAATTACTTTATATCTTCTAAATGCTCATATCATGGCAGGCTCACACAAATCCAAATGATAAGGCAATGTGTTATACATATATTTCTTCTTTTGTTCTTGTCAACCATTTAAGGTAATATGATATTAAAAAATCATCATACATTTTCTTGATTAATTCTCCATCAATGTGAAACATATAACAAAAGAAACATTCAGAACAAGTTGCAGATTGTAGCAGCTCAGATGATGCAAGGTTCACTGAACTTAATAACAAGCAAATATGTGATGGTTTGTCTTTCCTTCTCTGTATTAATGTTATGTTTGCTATCTTTTATGTAGTCCTCAATATGTAAAAATGAATAATTTCTATCAAGAATCTGCAAAATAATGTCCAAATGATCTGTCACTTCGAGGAGTCTAGCTATAAAATTGCTAACATTTCTTATTTTCTCCATTGGACTCCTAAATAATCTTATGTTGTGCAGTTACAACTTTGACACTCTGCTCACTTTTCTCAAAGTTAGAAGTTCTACATTTTTTAAGACTAAATGGTGGGAAAATTCCCCCCCATGTTGCATTTATAGTAATTAATGAAACAAAGACCCAAGAACAAGGAGATACCTAGTGAAAAAGAAAAGAAAAATACAAGATGCGAACCCATTAAACAAAACTAAAATGTCTGTGGGCTCGTCACAGCTTGTCGTAGCTAGAATCCGTCGTTTTCGGTAATAAGAGTCTACGATATGTCTTGATCTTTCTCATGCCTTCAATGCAACAGTCCCACTCTGAAGATCCAAATAATAAGATGACATTTACCCAATCACAAGGTAATGGGCAAGATACGTGCATGTGTGACGCATACAAGCCTTCTAAGTTCTGGCCCATCTATTAGATAAATCATACCAGCTTCTTATTTCTCTTTTAGAAGAGCTGTAAATCAGAAGAGGTTTTAATGCCTCGATGCTTGTTTCTAACCCGTCATTAGTTAGGAGAGGGTTCAGAACCGTGTTTAGGAAGACCCTGTAAATTGAGAAATTACAGTCTCAAGGTTTTCCTTTCAACCCCACCTTAGTTAAAATTGTTATTTTATAATCTCTTAACTGTTGGGAATTTTTTTTTGTAGAAAAGACATAATGTCAAGGAGCACATGTTTTCTAGAGCCAAATGTGATGGTTTCTTAAAGAGTTTTGGTCTCAAAATATGTGATGGATTTAATATTGGCATTGGTGAAACAAAATATTTTAAATAGATAAGTTGTGTGCTAGTAGAAAAGGGTTACTTTGTTCAGATTGTTCATTTTAATTCTTCAGCAGCTAGTAAACCAAGTCATATTGGCTTTTTCACATCGTTCAGCAATAATCCCACTCTGAAGATCCAAATAATAAGATGGCATTGCCCAACCACAAGGTAATGGGCAAGATATATGCATGTGCGATGCATACAAGCCTTCTAAGTTCTGACCCATCTATTAGATAAATCATACCAGCTTCTTATTTCTCTTTTAGAGAGCTGTAAATCAGAAGAGGTTTTAATGCCTCGATGCATGTTTCTAACCCGTCATTACTTAGGAGAGGGTTCAGATGCGTGTTTAGGAAGACCCGGTTGATGAGGATGCCAGACCTTTAATTACGAAGACCTACCAACGTAGGAAGACGGCGCGACGTAGGAAGACGGCGCGACATGGCTTCAATATGGAATAGCCTTTAAATTTGAATTTGAAATTTTGAATTCAGATTTCATTTTGGTATAGTGTTTTTCATTTGTTATTCAGTTTTTTTTATTGTTACCAAGTCTCTAGGAGGAGGTTGTGTGGTTGTTGGGGGGTTGTTTTTTGTTGCTACTTGCCTATTCCTTGGGAATTGGTTAATTGTTGGTTGTTTTGAGAGCCTATTTATATCCTTGCTTGTCAAAGGATAAAAGGTATGGAATGAACGGAAATATTTTTTTCTTTAAAGTCTACTTTCCCTATGCCTGAGATAGCCAATCCTTCCTCCCTCTCCTAAACCTCTCTCAGCCCTCCTTCCTTCCACTACCAGCAGCAGACACAACAACAGTAGCAGCAGACACAACAACAACATCAGCAGAAAACACATGGCAGCAGAGGCATAAGCAGGAGAAGCAACAGTAGCCGTAGAAGCAGGAGCAAAAGCCGCGAAAGCCCTCCTTCCGTTAACTATTCGACATTACGATTCTAGTCTCCCTCTTCATTTTAAATCTAGTAATTATGACAACTGCATTTACCATCAAATATAATATCAATAGGCTGTTGATCCACCAATAATTTGAGTGCTTCTAAAAAAAAACAAATGGAACTTGTTGCCATCAAACAACGTATTAAATAGAGAATTGTTCCGATTTAGTGGTAACTCGATTCAATTTTCTACAAAACCTAAGGTTTGCATGTTAGCTTATGATCTCTTGCTCTACATAATCATTAATTTGGGCAACCTAGAAATTATTTGGTAATTAGCAGAGAGCTAAATTAAACTTACTTTAATTCAATTATTTTGCTGATTTTAAGCCTCACATCCATCCCGTATCAATTTTGGTATTAGAGCATGGTTTATGTTTCGTTTTGCATTGATTCCTTAATTTGTGCATTGAGAACATATAGAATTTTGTTAGGACCCATATCACATTGCATGAACACCCGTAGCGGTAGACAATACCAATCCACTCATGATATGGCCCCTGAACTGCGTAATTAACATGGAAAAAGATGTCAATGCGCTAAGGACGTCTAATAAAGATACTAGAAAGACGGGAAAGACTCACACGTGAACGTCGTAGAACTCCTGACCTGTTGGATGAGGGTTTCCATCATATTGGCCATCAAGAGATGGGTAGAGACAGACATAGGGATTTGGATCATCGTAGAGATGACCCAGTTGGATATCAAGAGCCAAAATAATATGGATAGGGATAGACATAGAGGTTTTTGATCACCGTCAGAGTGTCACTATATCAATGTTATAGATTTCGCTAGGCGGACTCGGTGCGCCGGAGGCCCGCCTAGCGCCTAGGCGGCCCCCCCGCGCGCGCGCGCGCGCGCGCACACACACACACACACACACACACATATATATATATATATATATATATATATATAACACAAAAGCCTATAAGCTCCTATGGCCAGCAGAGTTGTGTTTAAGTCTTGGTTTGCAAGGTTAAGGGTTCGAATCCTATGTTTTTTTAACATAAAAAGGGAGGAGAGACTGCGCATCCTCTCCCTCTCCCTCTCCAGGCTCCTCTCCTCCCCTCCCTCTCCAGGCTCCTCTCCTCCCCTCCCTCTCCTCTTCCTAGCTGCCGCCACCACCAGTAGCACCACTACCACCATCTCTCCTCTCGTCCCTCTCCTCTTCGTAGTCGCCGCCACCACAACCACAACCACCGCCACCACTAGAGCACCACCACCCGCCGCCGCCACCGACAGGTAAGTGTTGATTTTTGTTTGAAATTTCGAATCGAACATGGCCGCCTAGCGCTGCGACTGGTCGCCTAGGGAATTTTCGGTACGGCCGGAGGCCGCCTAAGCTGCAATTTAGAACACTGTACTATATGCCACCCCCGAGACCTCATCAGGATTTAGGAGACAAGAGAATAATGACAAGCGTGAAAATAGAGGACGGTCAGCTGGACCCAAAAGTTTTCATCAACTGGATCTCAGACATAGACCACTATTTTCGGTGGTATGATATGTCTGAGGCTAGAAAAGTTCGTTTTGCCATAATGAAGGACAAAGTGTTAAAAGTGATTGTTGGTGCAAAGGAGACAAGAACCCATTCTTACATGGATGGGATGAAAGAGAAGTTGAAAGAAAAATACTAGCCAACTTCCTACCGACAAAGGCTCTTGGACCAATGACAGAAACTGGCCCAACGTAGTCATCCTGTCACGGAATACATCTCCAAATTCAATGAAAATTTATTTCGATGTGGAGTGACATAAGAGGTTGGATGACCCTTTCTAGGTTTAGGTATGGACTTCGAGATGACTTGCAACGTGAATTGTTTCTACGTGAGGTGATGGTATTAAAGCATGCTTATCAATTGGTTGAGAATCTTGACCGATTTCAAAGACCCTCTTTCAATAGGCAGCGTGATTCATGGGCTACCCCTTACAGACCTAACAAGTTGAATCCTAGGTTTAATGTCCCAAACCTAGTGTACCGTCGTCGTCAAGAAACCCCAACGGAAAGGGTTTACTTGGGGATGCCCCCAAGGCCAATCCTCGTATTAAATGTTATAGGTGTCATGGTTATGGTCATTATGCACATCAATGTCCGACTCGAACCCTCCTTGTAGATGATCAATCCGACGAAGACCGGGATGACAAGTAGTAGAACATGGACCATATCTAGGAGAGTGCGAAGATGATCGTCCTGAAGACAATGGATATATGGGTCTCATTAAGAGTTCCTCGGTTCTTGAGAATGTTGATATGGGGCGCGAAAATCTAGGCTTAGTGTTATTTAATGTGTCTTGTCACAAGCTAGAGACACTGATGCTTGGCGTCGTACCTCCATTTTTCACACCTTTATTAGAATTGATAATCAATCATGTAAGGTGATTTTGGATAGTGGGAGTTGTATTAACACTATTGCATCTAACGTGGTAGCCAAGACTTGTCTTAAGACTGAACCTCACCCTAACCCGTATAAGGTTAGATGGGTAGATAAGTCATCTATCAACGTTAAGGAGAGATGTCTTGTTCCTATAGAGTTTGCTATTTACAAGGACAAGGTATGGTGCGATGTGATTAAGATGGATATGGGATATATCATCTTAGGAAGACCTTGGCTATTCGACTTAGACGTCACTCTCCATGGTCGTTCTAACTATTGCACCTTCATGTATAAGGATCAAAAGATTAGGCTTAACCCTATGCAACCAAAGCCTAATCCAAATATTGAGAAGAGTGGAACCTCGGACAAAAAGAAAGGGCTTGCCCTTATAGGACCTAAAGAAGTAGAAGATGAGATTGCTAAAGGGACTCAATAGTTGCCTTGGTTGCTAGGGAAATCCATAATGACTTCCGAGAGCAGGTTCTAACTGAAGCAATCTCTGTCTTAGAGGAATTTAAGGATGTTTTTCTCGAGGATCTCTCAAACTGTTTACCACCGATGCGTGACATCCAACACGCTATTGACCTTGTTTCGGGAGCAACCCTACCTAATCTGCCGCATTATCGACTGAATTCTACCGAGCATGCAGAGTTAAGATGGCAAGTCGAGGAGTTATTAGTAGAGGGTTTATTAGGGAGAGCATGAGCCCTTGAGCGGTACCTGCTCTTTTGACTAAAAAAAGATGGTACTTGGAGGATGTACGTGGATAGCCGTGCGATCAATAAAATAACGGTGAACTACCGTTTTCTGATTCCCAGGCTGGACGATATCCAATTTGTCACGCCCCGATTTGACAAATCATTCGTCCTCGTATAGATTTCTGTCAAATCGATCGTCCTCGTTGGGGTATGATGTCGTACAAGTCTAGATTGCACTTGTACAAGGCAAGAATATTGCATTTGATAGTTCTTTTGAAATATCAAATTAAAACTTCACAAATTGCAGAGAATTGAACACGTACTATAGGAAGAAAATATGCTTTTCATTAATAGCTTGCAACGAAGTGTAAGTCGTATTTACATTGGATATGCCGTTGTGGCTACAATTTATTGAAACAATAAAACACTCGACAAACTGCCTGAAATAATACTTGTTATTCCATACATTTATACCCTTGTATACATTGAAAGCCTTTGAGATGAATCAACTTCAAAATACTTCAAAATATGCAGAGCTTCAAAATGTCTCTCCGAACTTCAGCTTGGGCCTAGTACTGTGCACCCTCAGTGTTCTCGTCACCTGTGGATTTTGGGATTAGACGATTAGTACACTTGGGAATGCACTAGTGAGCAGGACAAGCCCACTCGTGTAAACCGGCTTATTAAGGTAGACATGCTTTCAAAGTTGTCTTTCTATTTAGAATTAGATGAATTTAAGTTAATATCGATAGCATTCTCGAAACAGTAAAACATAGCAATTTATATCAATTCTTACCATGACCATGGCCATGTCCGTCCCTGCATAAAACATAGATAATACTTACTACCTGCATAAGACAATAGATGAGCATGGTACTATTTTATGTGTGGTTATTGGTGTTACGACACTACGAAGGACGATTATCAATGGCATTGCTATACGCCCTTCAGTCCAGGTTGCAAGCCTGACTGAGTTCTCGCAATGTCTCGCGCCGAAACACGACTCATATTTCCTCTTAGGTCGATTCAATTCTGGTGTCCCGGATACCATTTCGAGAAAAGTCAAACTTGTGTACAAGTTGTCCATGACCATGCAAGTGCGTGAACAATTTAATATATGAAACAAATGTATGGCATAGAACAGACTTAAGCAGTATTATCATTTTTACTTATGCAACCATTCATTTCCTCAAAAAGCCGTACGTTCTGATTTGGCGTTCCGTAGACACCAAATAGCTCGAGGCACTGTCACAAGCCGACGTTTCATTATTTTGATTTCATGAAACAATCTCTTTTCTAGAACCTTAACTTTTCGCTCAGGAGTGCGAAACTTATAACTTTAGGGTCTTAAGCAGTTTCAAGGTTTTTGAACCCTATGCTCGCTTCGAGTGCGAAACTTATCATTTTGAGTTTAGTGCCAATTACTCTAAATCGCTACAGTTATTTCAAGTTCTTTATCTTAGTAGTACAATATGCGTTTAACTTGGCGTCACCGATTTGAACGTATTCTAGGCAACAAGAATTTTGTTCGCAGGAAGGAGTAGAAAAGAAGGGGTTGAACCACCCACCAAGTATCGAATGTGCCGAGAGTAGGAGCGCTTAGCAATGATCAAGCTTTAGTCACGCGAGCTCTTGCAATGGCACCGACTATTAGAATTCCTTCTTCAATTCTTCGTTTCGAATTCTTGTAATGAATGTAGAAATCGACGCAAAAACACATTTATCAAAACCAAGCAGCGAAAGTTTCAGGAAAACCAACAACAATCCGGTTCCGTCGAAGGGACTCTTATATAGAGCTCAGTCGTTGAGCCACAGTTCGCTACATCTAGAACGTATTCCAACAAAAGTCGATCCATTAGTTGGAACGGTTCTCATAGCATTCGTCCAAATCGATTTGTTTGATGCCACAAAGGTTTTTCGTATACCAAGCTCCCGATGGAGTCAGACTAGCAATCTAAGTTTTCGACCGATTCTGACTCACCACAGGCCCATTACATAGTGCGCCGCCCAAAGGGAACGGGACACTACATTACCTAGTCTCTTGGAGGAGGTTATGGTTGTTAATGAGTGATTTTTTTTGTTGTTGCTACTTGCCTATTCCTTAGGAATTGGTTAGTTGTGGGTTGTTTTGAGAGCCTATTTATATCCTTGCTTGTTAAAGGATAAAATGTATGGAACGAATGAAAATAATTTTTCTTTAAACTCTACTTTCCCTATGGTTGAGATAGCCACTCTCTTCTCCCTCTCCTAAACTTTTCTCAGCCCCCCTTCCTTCCAACTCCAGCAGCAGTAGTAGCAGACACAACACAGCAGCAGCAGCAGACACAGGGCAGCAGAGGCCGAAGCAGTAGCCGTAGAAGCAGGAGCAGAAGCCGCGGAAGTCCTCCTTCTGGTAACCATTCGACATTTCGATTATAGTCTTCCACTTCATTTTAAATCCAGTAATTATGATAACTGTATCTACCATCCAATACGCTATCAATTGGCTCCTGATCCACCAATAACTTGAGTGCTTCATAACTGTCCCGATTTATTGGTAACTCGGTTCAATTCCTTACAAAACCTAAGGTTTGCATGTTAGCTTATGATCTCTTGCTCTACATAATCATTAATTTGGACAACCTAGAAATTATTTGGTAATTAGCAGAGCTAAATTAAACTTTAATTCAATTAATTTGCTGATTTTAAGCCTCGCATCCATCCCGCATCACCGGTAAATTGAGAAATTACTGTATCAAGGTTTTCCTTTCAACCCTGCCTTAGTTAAAATTGTTATTTTATAAGCTCAAACCGTTGGGAAAGTTTTATTGTAGAAAAGAGATGTCAAGCGGCACATGTTTTCTAGAGCCAACTGTGATGGTTTCTTAAAGAGTTTTGGTCTCAAAATATGTGACAGATTTAATATTAGCATTGGTGAAACAAAATATTTCAAATAGATAGGTTCTGTGCTAGTAGAAAAGGGTTACTTTGTTCATATTGTTCATTTTAATTCTTCAGTTGCTAGTATACCAAGTCATTAGCTATTTGACATTGTTCAGGTACAATCCCACTCTGAAGATCCAAATAATAAGATTGCATTGCCCAATCATAAGGTAATGGGCAAGATATATGCATGTGTGACACATACAAGCCTTCTAAGTTCTGACCCATCTATTAGATAAATCATACCAGCTTCTTATTTCTCTTTTAGAGAGCTGTAAATCAGAAGAGGATTTAATGCCTCGATGCATGTTTCTAACCCGTCATTAGTTAGGAGAGGGTTCAGAACCGTGTTTAGGAAGACCCTGTAAATTGTGAAATTACTGTCTCAAGGTTTTCCTTTCAAACCCACCTTAGTTAAAATTGTTATTTTATAAGCTCTAACCGTTGGGAATTTTTTTGTGTGTGTAGAAAAGACAATGTCAAGCGGCACATGTTTTCTAGAGCCTACTGTGATGATTTCTTAAAGAGTTTTGGTCTCAAAATATGTGATGGATTTAATATTGGCATTGGTGAAACACAATATTTCAAATATATAGGTTCTATGCTAGTAGAAAAGGATTACTTTGTTCAGATTGTCCATTTTCTTCAGCTGCTAGAGATCTCCATTGGCAGGTCAACGATTATAGATCCCTCACTAAATCACTTACCACGTAGTTCCTTTATTTTTCTGATGGTGCCTTGTTATTCAGTAGTCTATTATCATCTTATGAAAATATGTTCTTGTAAATCCAGTTGAATACAAAAGGATTATGGATCTTCACTAAATCACTTATGACATGTCGTTGTATCACATCTAGACCCCTTTGGTGTACACACAAAATAATCTAGTCTTATTTCATTCAGCACCTAGTTAGAAGTCTGCATTTATTTTCTTATCTTACAACACTTGTATACTATAAATGATGCATGGATGATTTAGTTTCTACTCAATGAAGGGTCCGGCACCCCTGTTGCGAACCATGGTATAGAATATAGTTTTCTATTTTTTTCACTTTGATCACATATGGAAGTTATATATCATGCTGCAAAATCATTTCCTTTTTGGTTTAGATATTTGATTAGCATATTAGTGACGTAATTGTAAGAATCAATGAAATTATTTCACCTAATCGACTATAGCTGGTCAGTAGGAGAAAGCTTACAATACATTGTATGCATAAGTTTGTCATCTTTTGAATTTCTATTCTCGTCATCTTTTAGCTTCAAGCTTTCATGTTTCAGCCACACCTAAGAAACATGATTGACTACATCTTGCAAGCTAATAAGGATACCAATGATGAGGTTTCTCTTGAGGCGTGTGAATTTTGGTAAGTCATTCCAACAATTTCCTCTGACAAGCGACAACAACACTTTCTATTACATGTGTTGCTTCTTGGATTCTTTTGGTACTTTTCCCTCAAAAGGAGAAAAATTGTTCTGGCGGAATTATCATTATATTAGCTAGTATATATGCACGTGCGTTGCACGGATTTCATATTGCTTGGATGGACTAGAGGTCCTCAGCGATGGATTTCAGATCCTCGAAGCAGATGGTGCAAATTGGCTTCTGGCTGCCACCGACAGTGGATATTCTTGCTCTTTTTCTTTTTTTTTCTTTTGTGTGTTGTGCCGTGTGCATGCGTCTTTGCGAGTTTTGGGGGTTTGATACGTGGGAGCTTGGAAGTTGGAAAAAATTAAATAACATGAATAGGAAAGGTTGGATGCCTACTTTATTTCTTGACTCTTGGAATCTTGTGCCTACTTTGCATGCTTGCTTTATTAACTATTATTCTCTAAGTTGTCTACTTTGCATGCATGCATACCTTTGGTTTATTAACTATCATTTTTCAAATTGTCTAATTTGCATGCATACCTTTATACATATTTAATTGTTTTTTTCCTAATTACTCATATACCCTTATCAACTTTAATATATATTGAAGGGTAGTGAAGGATACTTTTGGAAAAGGAAAACTTTCACGGTGAAGCCTAGTTTTCCTATGGAAAATAAGTACTTTCACGGTGAAGCCTAGTTTTCCTATGGAAAATAAGTACTTTCACGGTGAAGCCTAGTTTTCCTATGGAAAATAAGTCTACAACCAAATGCTTACAACCTTCTTACAACCTCTCTCTCCTATCCCTTGCACATGGGTCCCATCGGGTCCCACCTCCCCTCTCACCCCCCTGCTACATGGGCTCCACCTGACCCCACCACTTTCTCCCCTCCTCCAATCGAAGTCCGACACGTGGTGGACACATGGCGGTTGTAAGGGGATTGTAAGCATTTGGTTGTAGGCATAGCAAAGCTCTTTTCCTATTATATAGTAGAATAGCTAATGAAAAATGATTTCTGTATAAAAGATTACGGAAACCTTATTAGTTAACGATCTTTTTCTTGTTCCTAAAAAATTATTCTCATGTCTTTTCATCAGGAACAGTTAAAATACTTTCAAATAGAAGAACTCAAATACGTCCTTTGGCCAACTTGGTGTTCCAAAGCAGGGAAGGAAACAGGTCAGCCTTTTATATGTTTTAATTATATATTTCTACCAACTCCCTTCTAATATATTCGTATCTTTGAGCTTCATGGTAATCTAGATTCAGCAGCATGTTCGTGAAAGCCTTTTATTATTTCGATGTTATCAGCGAGTACTGTTTACTTGTAGTGTACATATCAATCAACAGATGAAACCTTACATGAATAGTTTCGAACAGAGATTAGATATCAACATTTATTTATTTATTGATTAGATATCAACATATTCGTATTAATGTGCTCTATTAGGTATCCTCATAACCAAAAATGGATAAGGTAACTAAGGTTGCATGCATATAGATCCTTCTTATGCATTATGGCATATGATACCATCTTTGAAGTTCAGTATTTTTTGTGTGTGGATGGACAGATTTGATAGACTTTCCTTTTCCCGTTTGCTACAAATTCCTATACGTTATGGCATACGATCCCGACATAAGTTTCAGAACAGATAATGGACCATTCAAGGTCACTTGGTCTTTTTTGCTTCCGTATTTTGTGCTCCATTTTTTTTTTTTTTGCTTTTTCTTTTGTCATGTCAAATGCTCTCGTACACCTGACATCAAATAAGCGGCTAAAATGTTTTTCCTCTGATAATTTTGTAAACTGAAGTTGGACTGTGCATTGACAGATTAATACCTGCAACGGCTTTTACTGCGATTACTTCACCCGAACAAGCCTTACAAGCCCAAGTTTGGACAAAAGCATGGACTGGCTGGTAAATGTTTCTAATCCTATTGGCATATCTGTCTTCTCGAACTATTCTAGTCATAATATTGAATCCACCAATGTTATAGAGGACATAACATTAATAGAGTTAAATGGAGGAAAACGATCCAAAGCTGTCCCCAAAAATTTGAGATAAAGGATTTCTTTTTGTCATTGAGACCATTGTGAAAGCAAGTCTGGTTAATCACTTTTTGAATCTATTCAGCCATCTGGCAAGTAGGATACATCTTACATGGGATTGGATCAAGCTTTAGATCTTTTTTTTCTTTCTTCTCAATGTGTGTTGAAAATTATCCACTTGAGAACCTGTAGGGTTCAGTTGATCTGACACTGATCATGTTACAAGGGTTGGAGACTCTAGAATGCAACAATGCATTTGACAGTTCCTCCATCTAGAAAGCGCATGCATTTAACAGTTCCATTTATTTTAGTGTAGCATGGGTCATCAGGTCCATTTACGAGTATCTTGTAATTTGGTTCAAGGCTACTCTAACAAGGAACACATAAAAATGTGGTGCTTTTGGATACTGATTATTAATTTTTGGTTTGATGCTTGATCTTAGTGCTCAAAAGGCATAGTTGCTCTTTCTTAGTAATTTGCTGAATGTGAGCATTCCCTTACCTTTTTGAGTTATACATAGTTGTGAATCAAATTATGCAATGTGTCAGTTTTCTCTTAGAGAAAAATAGGTTGTACAAGATTTATTTAAGTTATAATTATCATTGATAATTCTAAATTTTATTCATGAGTATTGTCAAGTCATTCACCTTGTTTTCTGATATGAAACATAACAAATCATTAGCTTTCTTTTAGGTGCTTGGAACAGAAGACTTGGACGTGAAGAACCAGTTGCTAGTTTGGACAGTACTATCATCATGAAAGATGGCTTTGGCAGATCAAAAGGTTTCGGATTTGTTAGTTTTCAGAATTTGTTAGTACTTGATGTTTATGTACACTGATTACTCACCGAGACCCCTCTCTTGTTCAGACCTACACTCGTGACCAATTGTAATTTAGTTTTCTTCATTTTTGTATATGAAAATGGATGATGTCTTTCCTTTGTGATATTATTTGATATATAACAATTAATAAGTTCTTTTTGGTTCTTGATACTTTTTGCAAAGTGCTCTTTTTATGTTATGCATATTAATATTATATGCACATTTGTTTGGTAACAGACAAATGGGAATATAATATATAATAATTATAGACAAAATTTTGGTAAACAAATTTATTTTCTTGACGGTTATAAAATGACAAAAAATACATGTATTCTACTACAAAATAGTCTTTATGACGGTTTTTCACCATCAAGAAAGGGTTTTCTTTACTGTTTTGCACCCGTTATTCTGGTTGTGTTTTTATGATGATTTAAAACCGTCAAGAAATAGGAAATTTTCTCGACTCTGTCATCTAGATGACGGATGAAGAACCGTCAAGAAAACCATTTCTTGACGATGAGAAATGTCAAGAAAAGCCATTTTTCTTTTAGTGTGACCTCTACAACTTAATTGGGATTTGTAACCATGATGGTCATATTCAAGGTGGTGACATGCATAAAGGTTAATATTGCAACTATGCGGAATTGAAATGGATGAATTATAGCTGTTTCACTGCAAAGGATGGTTTGTTAAGGTATTTGACGAGGGAGAAGAGAATTTTGTGTTGCTTCTCGATTTCTCGTGTTTGCTTTAATTTTTTCTTGGGATATTACTTTGTCACCTCATATATATTTTTTTTGGGTGTATTTTGTGTGTTATAAGTAAATCATTAACTTTTGAGTACAATTTACGGCATCACTTTAAAAAATTTCATTGACACATCAGAGTCATCCTATTTAAGTCGTCATATCTTGATGATATCGCCATTATATTAAACATTTTGTGTTTTATATAAACATGCAAAGTCTTTGTTTTGTCTTATAAAATCTGGGCCCGTCACTATCATGTATGATGCAAGTAAGTTTATAACATTCACTATACATGTCCAAGTGACATTACTTAGAAGACCATCAGAGGCTTGGGCTTATAATTGCCATTTGTTGATGACTGATCAACAAATATGAGATGATGAGTAGTCTTGTGAAGTTAAGAAAAATGGCTGTATTTGGAAGGGGAGGAGTGAGGAGAAACCAAAACACGGAAAGAAGTGTTCCATAGAGAGAAATCTGAAGGGGCACTTTTAGTTTAGAAAATGGATTATTGATATACACATTCTTAAAGTAGTGGGTAAAATCTTAGCTTAGCAAATTTGTTGATATTTAGTTTTGTGTAGGCAAATTGCTGTCAACTAAAGTGAAGATCATATTATTGTGATCGAGTACTAAGTTATGTTGCATAGACACGGGAAAATGGTGTCCATAGCCCCATCGTGTCTGTATTTGTGCAAAATAGGGGACTAAACATGTATCTGTCTGAAAATGTGTCTCTCGCATCCGTGTCTTTATTCGTATCCGTGTTTGTATTTGTGCAACATAGGTTCTAAGGTTAAGCTTACAAGTAAGCATTGGGAGTCATTGTCGAAGTGCAACACTAGTGTGTAGAACTGACAATATATATGTCTGACTGAACTCCTAGTTGTCTTTTACATACTTATATTGTAAAGATGGGATTTCGATTGCAACCAAGATTTCTTTCATCTCCTTATTATTTGGATAGTTAAGGAACACTGATATCTATCCAGATTTATTGAATGTGTTTCTGCTAGGTGTGCTTTGGCATCTCAAGTGGAACCCACTTTTTTGAAGTAAATACTAACATCTTCGCCTTCAGCTGGACTGTTAGTCTAGGACAACTTCTTACTGTTGCTCCATTGTTGCATGAGCTAAATTGCTTGACGAATTAGAAACACTATTTACATCCCAACTGGTCTTTTGTGGTTTGTTTTAGGTCACTGATAAAGGTACTACAGAATTTATTATAGGGCATCACAGTTTTTGGCAGTTCTATGCATATAGAATTAACAAAGTTTTAAGTCCTAATAAAATGACTGCCAAAATTTTGACAGTATATATATAAAATTGGGAATGCCTGAATTTAGGTAGTCCTAAAATAGCAAGGTAGATAGATTTATTCATGTTTTTGGAACATTTGGCATAATGGTCTATTGTTCTGTGTTCCTTTTTGTTTTGGGATTGGATTTTATGTTGAAGGTATCTAAAAACTTACTATGCTTGGATTTACCCAAGGAACCTGTTCGTGACTCCAATCAGTTTGGGATAAAAATTTCTTAGCCTATATATTTGCATTACATCAACAACTCTTTACAAGAAAATAGCCTAACTAAGAAATAGGAACTACAATATGCAGATATAATTCCTTGTGGCTAGTTCAGAAACAAAACAAACTAAAACTAATCCCTGAAGACTAATAAGACAAATTGAGCTAATTCATAACTTTCAACAATCCCTCCCTTAAATTGATGTTCCAGACAGAACATTCAGTTTAATAAGAGCCAAACTTCGAATCACGATCCCTCAAATTGATTCATCTGAAGTACAAACACCAAGCAACTTCTTGAACCTCTGAAATGCAGGAAATTTAAGGGGCTTGATTAGAATATCAGACTTGACTTCTGCAGTGAATTAGATTAATGACTCCATCATTCGTGAGATCACTCAAGAAGTGATACTTCACATCTATATGTCCGTGGGTTGTGGCCTAGTGGTAGCAATGAGGGCCCCGGCGCGGAAGGCACACGTTCGAATCATGGTTTAAAGTATCGTCCGATACCGATCCAATACGGCCGATACCGATACGGTTTGGCATGTTCCGATCCGATACCGACCGATACCCGATACTTACCGATACCAACATTGAGGGTCTCTTTTCCGGTCAATTCGGCAAAGAAAATTAAATGAAAAAGACAAATCATCAAGGGTTTAAAGCATAATAAGATTGTAAAAACATGTAAAAGAAAAAAAAATCAATCTATTATATGTAAACCAATCGCTAAGGGTGATTACAATGTTATTTAATTTCAAAAGTACTACGAAATAACACTGAAAATACTTAAATTATGCCTAAATGTATAAAATATATGTTTTTAAATGTAAATAATTTATTAATAATTATTTTTTTCCGATACCAAAAAATCCGATACTCCGATCCGAAACCGCCGATACTACCGATATCGCCGATACCAATACTCGTAGGAATAGTCCGATACCGATTCCGAATACCGATACTGTGAACCTTGGTTCGAATCCCCCCTTGGCATTTGCCAAGCCGGAGAAAAGGACACTTCAAAAAAAAGATACTTCACATCTATATGCTTGCTTTGACCATGTAGAACATCATTTTGGAGAGTTTTATTGCTGAACTGTTTTATTGTAATAGCTCCCTCTTGCTTACTGTTATTTGTATTAACGTTGAAAACTAAAAAGTTTGGGATGCGATCTACGCTCGGCCAAGATTCTTTGCACCAGGCATCATTTTCCCTTTTGAAACCTGGAAGCTATCTTGTTTGATCTGGTGACCTGATTTCAGATTGTCTGTGTTCACTTTTGTATCTAATTCAGTTTTAAGATTTCAAGAGGTCAGGCTTGAACATGATGATGATGTCTTGGCCCATGATATGCATGAACCCCGAATCTTGATGTGGTCATAAAGATTGAGGTGCTGAATGTTAATATATATGCATACGAATTAAATTGATCTTGGTTATTCAGTCATGCAATCAATCATTCTTTGATAATCAATCATTATGATCTACACCCATTTAATTTAACAATCACACTCTGATGTATAAGGTGGAGAATTGAACCAAAAACCTCATTCTTCACAATAGATCTAACTAATTATTGCAACCAATTATTCAATTTTATAATGAATGGAAACTAGGCCCAAATTTGTTTATTTCCTAATCATTTATCAAATAGCTGGTCTCTTCCATGACTGTGACAGTTCATATTTCTTTAAAATTCGGCATAGCTGATGGGCTTTGGTGACATATTCAGGTATATCTTATTATGTAATTTGATCTTTCCCTTGGATTATTAGACTTTGTAATTAGGTTCGAAATCCAGCTCCTGCTGATATTTACACACTGCTGTTAACTTCACTTGGTGTTACTGCCTACTGTTCTCTGCACAGCCTTTCGTGGGTAGATACCTTAATTTCCCAATATTTGATTGTCTGCTACCTGTGAATCTGTTCTACCTTTCTGTTTAATATTTGATAGTCGAGATCCTTAACCATCTTCCTCAATTTTGGAATTTGTATCTTTCTTGCTTTAATTGTGAAGGTTCTCGATCATGGATTTTATTTAATCCAACTGGGGTTTTAGATGAGTATATTATACTATTTATGCAGGATTAGACCTGTCTAACGTGTACCTGGGATTGTCCTTGACATATTCTTGATTAAGATTTAGGACGCCTTGCTTACATCAAGTCAGTTATGTCCCCAGTGGAGTCAGAGTTCAATACAATGCCCAATATGATGCAGCATGACCTAAGTCATTGATGTGGGTTACCAGTAGATGTGCTTCCCCATGGATGATCATGCGGCCAACCATTGCATCGTCGATGGATGTGACAGAAACTTTTGGACTAGAGGTATTAGCTTGAATGAGGTGAAAAGAAAATCACGAAGAAAGTTATATGTTAAGCTGGACTTGAGGTATTAGCTTGAATTTTTGGGTCAGGGTGGCTACCCAACTTGTTATCAATACCTCACCAACCAAACTTGTTTTCCTAGTACGATATTAGGGGCTGGTTATAGTTGGGTGGGTGAGAGACCAAACATGGTGGGTTGGGTCTATAGATCTTAAGGATGGTGAATGAGATCATGGTCACGAATGTTGTATCTCGTGGACGATGGGGGTAATCTTATCATATCTTCCATCTTTTATTCTGTTGCTAATGCTCCAAGTGCTGTAAAGAAGAGAACTTGTGAAAAATAAAGTTATATGCCAAGCATAAAAGGTATACTACTTTTGTGTAGTTGGATCATTCGATCTTTGAAAGATTTGTTGGAAGTGATACCCGCAGAATCGTCAGTGACCTTTGCTGCTGCAGTTGTTGCGTTATTGCTTATTACACTTATTTTGTTTGCAGATACCTTAGTTGTTGAGTTTCTATTGCAATTATCCCTATTTTATTATGTGATAGCTATGTTTAAACAAATCCTTGCGGCTTGCGCCCTTGACTATATATACATGAGGCAGCTGTTTAATTTACATCAGACTTTTGTTACTGTATATAATTTTTTTTTTTGTAGAGGCAAGTACTTGATTGTGACCCCCCATGTTTAATTCATTTGTTTGAAGTTTGCTTGATGTTTCAGTAAAGATAAACTAATAAATGTTGAGTTGTCATATTTTTTGTTAAATCTATAAGGTGCATATCTTGGCTTGGTGATAACTTTTTAAGGATTTTATGACGCAGACTGTTGAGAAAAAGATTTTATAGTGGGTTTGTGGTGGTGGTGGTGGTGGTAAAGTGTTTTGACAAAGGAGGAACACGTTATCACATCTGTACCATCATTTTACCAATTAAGTCCCTATCCCAAGGTGTGAAGCTTAACCACATATTTTCCCGGTTAATGTAATTCCTGTTATTACAATAATACTTACCAGTCATCTCTTTGTGGGTTATTCTTATATGAGATGTTTTGGTTCATTAAGAACACTATACACGTGTTATGTAAATCCAAAGTGATACTATTCTGATCCTTACTAAAGTTTCTGAGTTGTTTTCTTTGGACATATATGGTGACATCTACTTAGACTGATTCTGAAAATTGTTTACTATGGACATAAATGTACCAGTTCTTTTTTTTTTTTTTTACTGGTAGATGTCAACTAGAAGTCATTCTTGCATTGTCTCCACGTTAAAGTTTTCCTGGGGAAATTTACTTGAAATTTCAATTATTTGGATCCTTGTAATTTTTTTTAACTGTGCTCCTTGGACATGGTTGGGGTGAAGCTGAGATCAGGATAGAAGTAAAAATGGAAAGAAAATAAGTTTGACCCTTAGGCTGTGTCGTTTGGCCGGTGGAGAAGGAAAGGAAAAAAAAAAAAAAAATCGTTTTTCGCAACGGAAACATTAAAAGAATGTGATAAATCTTATACATTATCAAACTTACCTTTCTTTCCCTTCACTTAGGCTGTGGCTTTGACCTTCATCTAGTGCCTTCTCTCATCTACTGCCTTCTCTTTTTTGATTGTTGAGCTGTTTTTAATTTCAGAAATTTCTTCCTGATTTTCTTTTCAACTTTCTCTGCTAAGCTGACAAGGGAAAATAAGTTATTTCATTTTTTTTTCTCCCACTCAGCCCACTTACCAACCAAACACAGGCTCAACGAAGGGTTGAATAAAAATCCTCTGAACTTACTGTATCTTGGGATTGCAGAGGCGAGGATTTGAGATGGAGGACATAATACATGCCATCTTTGGAATTTTATTACTTCACAATAGTCATAGTTACAGACTATGAAAATGTTACTCAGAGTTCTATGCTTGGCTAAGCTACATATTTGAATATGTTACAAGAAGAAAGATTTAGTGAACAAGGAACACAATTATCCTCCTCAACACTAGATCAGAAGACACTGATGCAGCAGATATGCAAGCACTTGATATATAATTGCTACTTCTGTTTCAGTTGCATAATAAGCAACCACATCAACATACCTACCATTGCCAAAGAAGAGAGATCAGGGACTTGTGTCACAACACAAGGCTCAGTGTCTGGAGCCTCGCCAAGCGGCTGGAGATGGATGGGGACGCCGATTGCATGTGCCTCATCCTTGCCAGTAGCTGCTGAAGCTGGTGAACTAGAAGCACGAGCCGTCTCGCCGGTGCAAACACCAGAGTGAAAGGAATCATCAAGACGCCCATCGCCAATATGAACATTGGAGATGTTATATGCTCTTTCTACTGCTGCTTCAACTCTCATATCCTCCTTATATATAAAAGCAGCTTATTATTTGTTATGTGGATGCCATTTCTAATCCATATCTGCAATTATTTTAATCTCAATATTCCTTTAGCTTTGCATCATAGATGCTTAGCTTTCACTAACAGTTTTTTAATTGTGTACACACAGTTTTAGATTGCTTCCAGTGAGTAGAACTGTAGAAGTGGTCACCACCCTTGCTGGACCAGACCAGCGGGTAGAGTCAGCAGATGCATAACTGTTATTTCTCAGTTGATTTTTAAGTATTTATTTGGTTGCTGGATTTATGCCCTTTGATGAAAATTGTAGGTGAAGCAAACCAATATTTTTGTGTATAATTTTGGTTAGTTTAGATCAAATTACAGGTCATGCAATCAACATCCGCTTGCTTCGCGTGTCGGAAATGCACTGAGTTGCTCTCCTTGCAAGTTACTATATACTACAATAATTGGCGGTCTGCACTGGAACCATATGCTAACGAGACCCACGCTTTCACAGTAGGAAGAAGTGGATGCATATCCAGGCTTGAGTCACGGAAACAGTCTCTTTTCAACTTGCGACACAAGACACCAAATTTTATGAATTTTTTAAGTATTGAAATATAATCAAATATGCCTAGGGGACAAGATGATTTTGATCAAACATGTCCTTACAGCCATTCCCGTTTACACCCTAGCGGCTTGCTTCCCACCCAAAAAAGTGTTAACTACCATCGAGCACCTCTTCTCCAACTTCTTCTGGGGACACAACGATGGCAAGGACAAGCACCATTGGGCCACCTGGGACACCATGGCTAAACCCACGGAAGATGGCGGCCTTGGTTTCGATCGGCTGGCACACATCGTTGACGCATTCTCCATGAAGCTGTGGTGGAAACTCCAGGACGGCAGAAATCTTTGGACTCGCTTCATGAAGGTCAGATATTTTAAACACACTCACCCGTCCAACGCGACCTCCAACTGCCGATCCTCCACAGCATGGCGCCGCATCCTGCATGGTCGTAGCTTGTCCGAACCAGTTATCCGTCTCCAGCTGGGCTCAAGCGATTCCTATCTTTTCTTCGAGCGGTGGGCTGGAGAGGATCTTCTTCCCCGCCAACCGACCGCCCCAGTCCACAGCAAGATCAGGGAGATTTGGGACATTACGGGCGATTGGAATTGGACTAAGGTGCGGGACTGGATTGGTACGGGTAGAGAGACACAACTCCACACCACGAAGATCGCAGACATTCCAGACAGCCTGCTTTGGTCTATCATCGCCAACGGCGCATTCTCAGCGGCCTCCGCCAGACGCCTAGCCCGCGGCCCAGGCACTCCTTCCCCAAATTTAGGTCTCTTCTGGCACAACTGTATTTCCAAAAAATGGTCTTTTCTCATATGGAGGGCCACTAGACGGAAACTCCCCACCGACGACAACCTCAACAACATCGGCTTCAGTTTAGCTTCAGCTTGCCACTGCTGCAGAGAGAGACAACAAGAAACGGAAGAGCACATCCTCCGTCACAGAGATCATGTGGCCAAGGCTTGGGACACTGTATCCCGTAGATTCAGTCAACCATTGTGTGGAAGGGGCTTCAACGATCTCCTGGTCCAATGGGGCAATGCTTTCCACGGACATCAGATCGTCGCGGCCGCTATCACGTGGATCATTTGGAAGAACAGGAACAAAGCTAGATACGAGGGCCATCAATTCTCGGCCGATCAGCTCATCCGCGAATCCCTTCGTCAAGTATACAAAGTTAGCAAGGTTTGCAACCACGGTCTCCAGGCTTTTTGGGCGTCGACACTTTCTTGATGTTACGAGGAACTCGACCGTGTTTTGTTGTGTAGTTTCTTTTCCTTCTGTCTTCCCCTTCTCTCGGAGGTGTCTCTTGTAAAGGCTTCGGCATTTTGCGCCTTTTATGAATAAAGTAGAAGGGTTTTGTTATATATATATATATATATATATATATATATATATATATATATATATATATATATATATATATATATATATATATATATAAAATAAAAAATATATATAATATATAAAATAAAAAATATATATAATATATATAATATATAAAAAATATATATATATATATATTAGAAAAAGGGTAAATTTTATTTCAAACTTAACACATAATCATACAATCAGAGTGGGTCTCCCACTTATCAAGTTTCCATAGCTTTTACATCAAAATCAATATTATGGAGGATGCCTACATGAGGGGTGGTAAGTCCCTCGAAGATGCGACAATTTTTTTCCCCTCCATACATGCCAGATATCAGCAGCCAGCCGTACTCTAGCGCTCTTGAACCAGACCTGCCCTCTCCCTCTTCGATCCCGGATCCCATTGATGATATCTTCGATCTCTCTGCCAGGGTCACATCCGTCCAGCGCACGACATTGTTCATTCCAGATGTACCAGGACACATCACACTCAAAAAGTAAGTGTCGCATAGATTCATTATCCAAGTTACATAGCTCACACTTTGTGTTGGGCACCTGGATCCCAAATGAGATGAGTCTGTCCCTCGTCAGAAGGCGACCCAGAAGTAGACGATAGACACTAAGCTGCATCTTAATGGCCAGTCCCTTGCACCATATGAATTCATAGTCTATACTAGTAGGAAAAGTACGACGCACAAGATTGTAACAGCTTTGGAACCTGAACTCTCCAGAACACCCAGTATCACCCGGTGGATCCCAAATCTAACAATCAGCTGGCTGCGATGGATCAATCCTGACCGTGAGAATAACCTCTCCAAGCTCCTCAGTGTAGGCCATACCCCAAAGTGGCATTTCCTACCAATTATTTCTGCAACTTGAAAAGAGACCCGTCCTTAAACCAGTGCAAGTGCAAGTGCCATTCATATAATTATAAAGCCATGTACCTCTTTCTTGCTCAGCTAGGTTGAGGACACCAATTAGATATAGCACAAAGCTAGATTTGGTACTATGTTCGTGGAAGTCAGAAGTTGTTAGCATGTTGCTGTCTTGTGGCAGCATGTCGAAGGGCATTTCATTGCTAACGTTCTGATGTCTCAAACCTACATCCAAGATGCATCCAAGCAGCACCAAGTACAAGACTACAAATAGACTTCTCTCGACTACGAAAGCAGTGGGCCTCGTTAGCATGGTTACACTAGTTATTGTAGTATATAGTGACTTGCAAGGAGAGCAACTCAGTGCATTTCCGACACGCGAAGCAAGCGGATATTGATTGTAAGACCTGTAAAGTTGACCTAAACTAACAAAAATTATACACAAAAATATTGGTTTGCTTCACCTACAATTTTCATCAATGGACATAAATCCAGCAACCAAATAAATACTAATCAACTGATAAATAACAGTTATGCATCAGCTGACTCTACCCACTGGTCTTGTCCAGCAAGAGTGGTGACCACTTCTACAGTTCTACTCACTGGAAGCAATCTAAAACTGTGTGTGTACAACAATGAGTGAAAGCTAAAGCATCTATGATGCAAAGCTAAAGGAAAGAGATTGAAATAATTACAGATCCGGATTAGAAAAGGCATCCACATTAAATAACCTGTCTTTATATATAAAGAAGATATGATAGACTTGAAGAAGCAGTAGAAAGAGCATATAACATCTCTATATACAATGTTCATATTGGCGATGGGCGTCGTCATGATTCCTTTCACTCTGGTGTTTGCACCGGCGAGACGGCTCGCGCTTCTAGTTCACCAGCTTCAGCAGCTACTGACGAAGGTGATGCACATGCAATCGGCGTCCCTGGCCATCTCCAGCCGCTTGGCGAGGATCCAGACACTGAGCCTTGTGTTTTGACACCAGTTCCTGATCTCTCTACTTGTACATACTCGAGGTACATGTATCAAAGCTCTTATAGAGAGTGATGGGAATGGGACTGCTTTCATGTGTTTCTCTTCTTTAGCAATGGTAGGTAGATGCGAGTGATTATTATTCCAAGTAATCTCCGTGCTTATTATATATCAAGTGTTGCATATTTGCTGCATCAGTGTCTTCTGATCTGGCTTTGAGAAGAATAATTGTGTTCTTTCTTCTTGTGACATGTTCAGAATGCTTAACAATATTTGTAGCTTAGCCAAGCATAGAACTCTTGACATATTCACGGTTTGCAACTATGACTACTGTGAAGTAATAAAATGTCAAAGATGGCATCCACATCTCAAATCCTTGCCTCTGCAATACAAAGATATAGTAGTTGCAGAGGTTTTTTATTCAAACACAAACCCTTCATAAAGCTGTGTTTGGTTGGTAAATGGGCTGAGTGGAAATAAAAACAGAAATTTTCACCCAAAGTATTCAAATTTGTCTATACTGCAGTGGGAGACTCACAGAATTTACTAAATTTCTAAATAAAGGCATGAAATGTCTATGCTAAGGACCTTTCAGCTGAATTACCTTAATATCTCATCGAACCCCTACTAAACCCCAAATCCTCTCACTAAACCACAAGGAAAAAAAAAGGGAACAGCCCTGGGTTGAGCGTGTGAGGCACATAAAACGTTCATACTATGAAATAAATAAATAAATTCCCCTCGTAAGCTTGGGCGTTACAGGCATTTATTTAGAATTAATTTTAGCAAATTCTATTCTCACACTGCAATACAGGCAAATTTGAATGCTATGGGCGAAAATTTCTGGGGAAAAAAAAAAGGAAGAAATAAAAAATGAAATAATTTATTTTCCCTTGTAAGCTTAACAGAGAAAGTTGAAAAGAAAATCCGTAAAAATTTCTGAAATTAAAAACAACATCAATCAAGAAGACAAAGGTTAACGGCACTACAGTTGCGCACGCGAAAACGTTTGTCAACCCACCTGATCAACCAACATCCGTCTAACGGACACCAAACACAGATAAAGACAAGTATATGGCGGTGACTACGTCACCTGAACAAACCCCAACATTTATAACTCAGATGAAATTACATGATTGACAAAAACTAATGTTGAACCATTTGCCATAATAGGTTAACCCCCCTCACCACTCTCAAGAATAAAAACATAAGATTACAGTTGAGATCACTCACTAGTAGCAATCTCTCTAACCGAAATTGACGACTTATCGATTAGATCTCCTTCATCCTTCTGTTTTGGATGACGAAGTCCTAAGAGCAAAGCACGGACTTTCTCTTAGATTTTTCTGTTGACGAGCACTCCCGAATCTCCACTTTGTGCTATGTTTTGTGCCTCCACACTTACCCCCACATATATAGGTTGAGAAAATTATATTCTAGTCATAATAGGATTTCCTAAATAGAAATAAAATAGAAATCATATTATGCCTAAAATATTCCATTAATATCCTATTTTAGATCATAATATGATTTCCTAAAATAAGAATCATATTATATCTAAAATAGTACAACACCAAACATCCAAATCTAATCAAATCAAATATTTAACTAGATTTGGATTCCACAAATATGTTGTTACCAAATCCATACTAGACTCAAACATTCTCTCTCTCCAGTCTGATGAGAGGGTGTTAATCTCATAGCTCCTCAACTGGACTCCATGACTGTCGTCCCACGAAAGAATACCTGCTCCCACATGCCACTGATCTCCGATCCCCCGAGTTGCTTTGTATCTTCCTTCGTCTTCAGCTCCTCGACTGTCACGTCGACACTAGCTGCCATGCATAACACCTTTTGTACCATTGGGATCCTACCGACATCAATGACACAACAAAGACCAAAGTCCCTAACGATCAGCCTCGTTGTGAGTCTCGGTTGTCTGTTCCTGACTTCCATCTTCCACCGGAATACGTTACCATTCCAACGAGCTTCTTACCCTTGGTTGGCCCAACTAAGCGAACGGTTTGGTTCTCCCGAGATTCGAACTCCTGAACTTGCCCATCTTCGTGTCCAACACTGAAGCTCTCCTATACAAATGTATCCTCGAGCAGAACATCATGTACTGTGCGTGCCGTCGATGACCCACAGCTCCTCCTAAACTATATAAATGATGATGCTCCTGCCTCATATTGAGTTTGCTGCAAACCTTGATCTCCTTTCTGGCTTCGAACTGCTGAAACAGATGTCGCTCCGTAAAGCTTTGGCAAACCACTTGTTGTGAAAATTAGATCCTTAAAGAAGCCCCCACCTGGAGACCGACCAGATATTATGGGACCGATAGACTGACCCTCAATCTTTGACCTGTCTTAATTTGTTTCTTTGTCTCGACGAACCAAACCCTCCATAACCCTTGAAGCTTCTCGAAGACCCTCATTGACAAGTTTTCGACTATCCACCTCCTATCGAACACCCATCGAGCCTTCATCTGGTGTCTGTGGCCTGCCTGTACAGTTTAGCGGCTTGAGCATGTACTTGCCACAATACAAATCTTCTAGATCTAGCTGTTGGAAACCCTTCGCAAGCATCCAATCTTTGTTCCTAAACAAACTACGACAACCATCATCTGTCGGCCTCCCTATCGAAACCAAGTGTAGCACAAACTCGGTAGATGTCGCACACCCTTGAGCACGAGTTTTCACCGAGCTCCGTTGTCAAATGCACATTACTGATGCCAACAACTGCAGTCGTCCCCTTGTTGCCTATCTTCACATGTTCAAACCTGCCGTCGCAGTATGACGTGAAGATCCTCCTATGTGGAGTGGTATGATACGACACCCCGGTGTCCATGACCAGTCGTCATTATAACACATGACATAAGGTTTCCATGCATCGGTCGCTGCGATGATGATATCTACAAACGTTGTGAGATCCTCCTGATCATCCTTGACTTTTGCCTTCTCTACTTTGAGCTTCATACAATTCCTCTTGATATGACCCCTTTTGCCACAGTAATAGCAGCCCTCCTTGCGATCCACAATCACATGATTCTGAAAACTCCCTCATGTCCTCGCCTGTGAATTGGGTCTTCCTTTCTCGTGGTGTCACTCCCCGTTCCCAGAATTCGTATCTTAATACGTGTACAGCTTGAATATATTTATTTAATATTTATCATGCATTTGTTCTGTATTTAATTTTCTTAATTATTCGTTAATTATTTTTCTGTATTTTACTTTCTGCACTTGTCTTGTTTTTAGTTTATTCCAGCTTGGGTTGGTTTATTTTGGTTTTTGGCGATTCATCTTGAACCCGACCAACCCCTACCTACCCCATCTTCATTTAAAGTCCCAAACCCATTCTCTCTCTCTCTCTCCATTACTCTTCTTCTCATTAACTCTTTTCTTCATCCTCCATTGCTCCTCCCCACCTACCCAGCCGCATAGGCAAGTACCAACTTGCTTCACGATGGATCTCCAGTATTATTATTCCATCATCTTCCTTACTTGATCTTAAGTCTCTTTAGTATTTAGTATTTGCAATTTCCATGACTCATTTCATGTAGATCTAAATTTAATACATTTTTGGATTTTTTGGGTTTCGATCTAGTAAACTTTGTTATTTTCAAGTTTTGATAGTTCCATGTTGTAGAGAATTTCGTTCTACCCCATTTTGACCTATGGAAGTCCAGATTTGGGCTTGGAATGAAGGATTTAGGGAGCTTGGAAGTAATGGCTTCCATGGTTCTGTTCTCAAAATTTTGGAGAAGAAAAATAGTGCTTGACCGCATGAGTTTTCATGCGGCAAGTCTCCCGAGCCGCGTAAGCGCATGAGCTTCCTGGCCGCATGAGCTTCCTGGCCGTATGAGCATTCCTGGCCGCATCATGTCCGCATGAGCTTCCTGGCCGCATGAGCATTCCTGTCCGCATGAGCATTCCTGGCCGCATGAGCTTCCTGCCCGCATGAGCATTCCTGGCCGCATGAGCTTCCTGGCCGCATGAGCATTCCTGGCCGCATGAGCATTCCTGGCAGCATGAGCTTCCTGGCCGCATGAGCATTCCTGGTCGCATGAGCATTCCTGGCCGCATGAGCATTTCTGGCCGCATGAGCATTCCTGGCCGCATGAGCATTCCTGGCCGCATGGGCTTGTAAATTCCCAGCCGCATGAACCAATTACTTCTCAACCGCATGAACTTGTTACGGGGTCCTTACCCAATCTAGCCGATAGATGGGAATCCATCTACTGCCATTTATAGTGCCTTTTTACGGTTTCTTGTCCCAAATTGATATTGATTGTTACCTTAACTAATGATTGATTATGCATTCCTAGTTGGAACTAGAGACTGGCTAGTCGTCTTATTGAATTAAATGAGACACGTTCATGTATGAACCATGAACCATCGTGATCGACTAGCCAATCCGAACATTGGCATATGGACACATGTTGACTTCTCTTTTTCTGCGAAAGCAGCGTGTGTATCTCAGGTCAAGGCATGATTATTCCGTGGCTAGGTTTGATTATTGCATTACGCTATGTAAGACCTACAACCTAATCGCACGGGCATCGTTGTAGAGTTGTGCATATCGTACTCTATACGGAAGTACTCATTCTGAATGATCATGATCCACGGCATGAGATTTCAATCAACCTAGGGATTATTAAGCTAAATAAAATCATGATTGCATGGAGAGAGAATAAATTTCCGAGTTCTTACATGGCAGCCATCTTGGGACAATTAATGTCCTGACATGCCGGCTGGTTCCCACAGATACAGCAAATCTGTCACACGGGCAGGGAGTGGTATCTGCTTATATTGTTATATACACTGACAACGGGCGTCCCGCTGGGACTCGTCTAATTCATGATTGGCGCAATTGATTATTGGATAGACTAGCCTTGCTTGTATATTGTAAGAACTGAGGAGTCCCTTATTTACATATTTCCAAGACAACTTGGAACTTACAGTAGCAAGCCGTAGCAGTTGCATGACCGTTTAAATTAATTTGTTTGTATACTATACCTACTCTGTTAACTACTGAGACGAGCAGAATGTCAGGACATGACGGGTCAACTTCTGTCCTTGTTTGGTTGGAAAGTTGGCTCGAAGTGTCGTGATATTGTGTGAACCCCAGTAGCAAGTATAGATCTATTTATCATATTCTTAACTCTTACCACTGGTTCTAATTTCTCATATCGTGCTTCCTTGCGGTACTTGCTATTAGAGGTCTAACCTCTCTGGTTTTGCATGGCCAGATTTAGAGCCGGTCCCCGAGGACTCAGCTTACTTCCGCCTCCAAGATGGTCAATACTAGAGGGATGGTCGCAGGAGGACACGAGTGGGTTCCTTGCTTCCCTGCTCGTTTTTTATTTACTGTACTCATTGCCGTTTGGCACTGACATGTTAGTCGGAACTGTCTTGCATTTACCTTTACATAATTGTAACTAAGTCAGACTGCAACTGATAACAATTGTGTATACCTTGATATATCATCTGGCTATGTTTTGTACAGCCAAATTTTGAGAACATTTTGACTGAGCATTTGGGACGCCTTACTGCTTTTATCTTATATGTTCTCTATTTCTGCTTCTTGTTTGAATGATTGAGACAATAGATGTTGAGTAACCCTAGTGAGACTTTCATGTAGTATGCACCCCCTCGTCTTTTAGACAGCATTGATCGTATTATACGGTATTCATCTACCCGTAATACGTAGCTGGCTGAGTCATTCTTCCGCTCTCCGGTATTCTGGTTCTGGGGCGTGACACGTGGAGAGCTACTAGAGCGGACTCCTGCGATGATTTAACTTTCTTGCAATAGACATCCTCATTCAAAAAGTTACTTTTGACTTCCTCCATCGTGATAACTCCATACGGTACGGAGTTGCTCAATGACACGACCAACGTCTCCCAGCTTTCTTATAGAAAACTCAAAAGCAGTAGGGCCTGAAGCTCATCATCAATCACCATCTGCAGACAACTGATTGATGATATCCTAAACCTCGTTCAGATGTTGAGCCACCGGGGCACCCTTCGTGTACTTCGAGTCGACGAGTTGGTGCATAAGAAATGCCTTGTTAGCAGCCGTCTTCCTTTCGTACAATGAATGCAGCTTCTCCCACAATGCTTTTGTCGAACTCTCTATGGACACGTGGTAAAATACCGAGTCGTCCAGCCATTGGAGGAAGAATCCAACATCCATCCAATCCAATCGTTTCCAGTCTTCAACAGCTTTGTCTGATGGCTTTGCGTTGTCGTTCTCCAACGGACCATGCAAGTCCTTGCAACAAAGTGGATCCTCCATCCTTGGCTTCCAGATCGCTCAGTTTTCTCCTATGAGGGTGATCATACGTGTGTTCATCTACTCCATAGACATGGTTGCCAAAACCCCCAAAGCACTGATACCAATTGTTGGGAACACGGCATGACCCAAATCGGAGTTGGCCTATGAGGTGTGATAATGAATTGGGCCCATATGCCTTAAAGGAGAATTCTCATGTAAGACCTAAACCAATCCCAATTATCTACACCACATGATTCTACCTCCTAACCGATGTGGGACTAAATTACAAACTCCATTGTCAGCCCCATTTGAGTGCTCAATCGAAAACGAGATACAACCCAACAATCTCTACCTTAGCTCATTTTTGCTAGCTGAATAACCTTAGCACGTTGCTACATTTGTCCGTTCCCGATAGCCGAACAACCTTAACACCCTTGCTACCTTTTGTTCGTTCCCGCCAGTCGAATAACCTTAGCACTCCTTGCTACCTTTTTATTCGTTTTCTTTAGCCGAGCACCCAGGAGATACAACATATTGTCATCTCGATTTGTTCGACCACAGAAGCAAACTGACACGATCATCCACACCACCATTGTATGCCAACCACAATGTCTTGCTCAACCTTGAGCTCGTCAAACTCACCTTTGAAGCCAATTTGTGTAGTTGATGCTCCTACTCCACCTTGAGAAAAGAGCCCGTACATCCGTGTACCATCCGTCTCAAACCAGTTAAAGCCGCTCAAACCAGCCCCGTAACCATGGGCTCTAATACCAATTGTTGGGCGCACGAAAGCGTTTGTCAGCCCACCTAATTAACCAATCCCATATAACGGACACCAAGCACAGATAAAGACAAGTATATGGCGGTGACTACGTCACCTAGACAAATCCTAACCTTTATAACTCAGATAAAATTTCAAGATAAACAAAAACTAATGTTGAACCCTCTGCCCTAATAGGTTCAACTCTCTCACCACTCCCAAAAAGAAAAAAGAAGAAGATTATAATTGAGATCACTCACCAACCCGTAGCAATCTCCCTAACCAAATTTGATGACTCCTCGATTAGATCTCCTTCCTCCTTCTGTCTTGGATGGTGAAGTCCTAAGAGTAAAGCACGAGCTTTCTCTTAGATTTTTCTGTGGACGAGCACCCCAAATCTCTACTTTGTGCTATGTTTTGTGCCTCCACCCTTACCCCATATATATAGGATGAGAAAATCATATTCTAGTCATAATAGGATTTCCTAAATAGGAATAAAATAAGAATCATATTATGCCTAAATATTCCATCAATATTCTATTTTAGACCATAATAGAATTTCCTAAAATAAGAATCCAATTATATATAAAATAGCATAACACTAATTATGGATATCCAAATCCAATCAAATCAAATATTCAACTAGATTTGGATTCTACAAATATGTTGTTACTGAATCCAGACTGAACTCCAACACTACAGAAGTTAGTAGAAACAAAAACATACTATTGGCAATTATGTGCATATTCATGACTGCTAATTTTTTTGTCCTTGTTATATATTTTACCCTTAACATTCGTCATAAAACATAGAAGGCAATAGATTGATATCAAAGTCACAAACTAAGGGGTTATTGGTTCGCTGAACTGCACCACGAAAGTGTCAAAAGCTCGAAAGTGGACAAGATATTTCCTAGTTCACTCCATACATGCCAGACAGCAGCAGCCAGCCGTACTCTAGCGCTCTTGAACCAGACCTGCCCTCTCCCTCTTCGATCCCAGATTCCATTGATGATATCTTCGATCTCCCTTCCTAAGTCACATCCGTCCAGCGCACGACATTGTTCATTCCATATGTACCAGGACACCTCACACTCAAAAAATAAGTGTCGCATAGATTCATTATCCAAGTCACGTAGCTCACACTTTGTGTTGGGCACCTGGATCCCAAATGAGATGAGTTTGTCCCTCGTCAGAAGGCGACCCAGAAGTAGACGATAGACACTAAGCTGCATCTTACTGGCCAGTCCCTTGCACCATATGAATTCATAGTCTATACTAGTAGAAAAAGTACGACGCACAAGATTGTAACAGCTTTGGAACCTGAACTCTCCAGAACACCCAGTATCATCCGACGGATCCCAAATCTAACAATCAACTGGCTGCGATGGATCAATCCTGACCGTGAGAATAACCTCTCCAAGTTCCTCAGTAGGCCATACCCCAAAGTGGCATTTCCTACCAATTATTTCTGTAACTTGAAAAGAGACCCGTCCTTAAACCAGTGCAAGTGCAAGTGCCTTTCATATAATTATAAAGCCATGTACCTCTTTCTTGCTCAGCTAGGTTGAGGACACCAATTAGATATAGCACAAAGCTAGATTTGGTACTATGTTCGTGGAAGTCAGAAGTTGTTAGCATGTTGCTGTCTTGTGGCAGCATGTCGAAGGGCATTTCATTGCTAACGTTCTGATGACTCAAACCTACATCCAAGATGCATCCAAGCAGCACCAAGTACAAGACTACAAATAGACTTCTCTCGACTATGAAAGCAGTGGGCCTCGTTAGCATGGTTACACTAGTTATTGTAGTATATAGTGACTTGCAAGGAGAGCAACTCAGTGCATTTCCGACACGCGAAGCAAGCGGATGTTGATTGCATGACCTGTAATTTGATCTAAACTAACCAAAATTATACACAAAAATATTGGTTTTGCTTCACCTACAATTTTCATCAAAGGGCATAAATCCAGCAACCAAATAAATACTACCATCGAGCACCCTAGCGGCTTGCTCCCCACCCAAATAAACTTAACACATAAATTCATAAAATTTGGTTATACTTCAATAGTTAAATTTTTTTTTAAATGTTAGAGGGTATCACAACTTTTAAGTACAAAAAGAAGAAAAAAATTGGCTTCTTCTTTTCCAAATTTCTAAACCTTTATATATATATTTGGAAAAGAAAAAGCCAATTTTTTTCTTCTTTTTGTACTTATACCAAATATATATATATATATATATATATATATATATATATATATATATATATATATATATATATATATATATATATATTGGTCGTTCTACCATACATCCCCTGGAAAAGGATGTATCGATACATCCCAAATCTGAACCATTGGATGTTGATCCAATGGTTTGGATTGAATAATAGAGTAGAAACATCATTTAATGCTGATTTTGACTTTGACTCTTGGTAACTTGCTTTAGCAGGTCATTCTTCACTTTAATTTTTTCAATGAACACCCTAAATTAACTCATATTTACTCTCTTTCGTCCATCCAATTTAATATTTTGTGCATCAACGTATAAATTTCGTAATTTTTTTTGTTACAGGCCGTGGTGGCTGTGGTGGTGGTGGAAAGAGAAACGGAGATGAAGAAGGAAATATGAATCGGTCCGAATCGCGTCGAACGTCGTCGAGCCCTCCTAAAACAAAGAGGAGTACTAGCGGCGCCGAGAAGAAACGGTCCGGTTCGCGTCGGACGTCATGGAGACCTCCTCGAACAAGAAGAAGTACCAGCGGTGCCGCTCTAATTTTACTGTCCATGCTATTGTCAGAAATTTTATTTTTTCTCTAACAATTTAATATTTTGTTAATAAAGCTACATGTCATGGTGGTAGTGGTGAACTGAGAAAACCTGCTTCTGAGGTCGGGCGGATCATCTGCTCACATATTTTTTTTAAAAAAATCTGTATTGATCGGACAAAATATTTTTTACTTTTCTAATAATAATATTTTCGAAGAGAATTTTTTTTTTGTATTGTGACATTTTGTCAAATTAACCATCTTTCTAATATTTACAGTATTTTTTAAAAAATATCATTTACCAAAGTATATTCGAATTTTTACGTTAACAAAGTATGGTATATTTTGGACGGAGAATAGACATTCTCCTTGCTTTTAACACGAAAAATTGTCATTCTCCTTGCTTTTAACACGGAGAATGACCATTCTCCATGCTTAACACGGAGAATAACCCTTCTCCGTGCTTTTAACACGGAGAATGACCACTCTCTGTGTTTTTAACAAAGTATGGTATATTTAGGACGGAGAATGTTCAACATTTTGTCATATTAACCATCTTTCTAATATTTACAGTATTTTAAAAAAAATGTCATTTACCAAAGTATATTCGAATTTTTACGTTAACAAAGTATGGTACATTTTGGACGGAGAATGGCCATTCTCCTTGCTTTTAACACTAACATGGAGAATGTCCATTCTCCTTGCTTTTAAAACGGATTACGTTAACAAAGTATGGTACATTTTGGACGGAGAATGGCCATTCTCCTTGCTTTTAACAATAACATGGAGAATGTCCATTCTCTGTTCTTTTAACACGGAGAATGGTCATTCTCCGTGCTTTTAACACGGAGAATGGACACTCTCTGTGCTTTTAACAAAGTATGGTACATTTAGGACGAAAAATGTTCAAGTATCTCATATTTTTTTCACCAAATATTTACAGTATTTTTAATATCATTTACCAAAGTATATTCATTTAATATTAAATTATGTTCAAAAAAATCTGAAAATTATTTTATCAGGCTTTCACTGTATGGCTGCACAAAATTGCTTGCAAGTGTTTGAATATAATTAACCTACTATCCAAGAGAATTTTTCTTACAATACATACTTTGCTTCAGCAATAACAAGGGATGAACAGGCAGGATTACATTATGCATTACACTGGCATTGAATTCATACTGATGGCATCGATGTACTGATTATTTACAGAAAGCAAAAAATATTACAATCAAATAAACTTTTAGTGATACCAGGAATGCATCCGTAATGAGGCCATCTGTAAACCCTAGGAATACACCCAGGACTCATGAAATCTGTGAAGGGCATATGCAAATCAAAGGAATACACCAAAAGATCAAAATCATCTGTGAAGGCCAACTGCAAATCAAATAAATGCTTCAACCAAAAAATCATAATCAAATTAAGTATACTTCATTCCCAGTCCAATAAACTGCATAATCCACATTACAGTAATCTGTCCAATCCACGTTAGTAATTCAACATAGAACCTGCATAATTCACAATACAATAATCCAAACAAATATCAGACCTACTCTAAATTCAAGACCATATTACATTTTCTAAACAAATTACGAACCATGCATCGTAACGGTGCTTAGTACAAGCGAAAAGTTTAGTCTTACAATATTTCAAACACAAAATTTAGTTTGACCGCCAAGACCAACAAATATTCAGAACCATATTACAATTCAAATATTACTTCCAAATTGAAATAAAAGCTTCAAAACTCAAAAGATGAATCTTTATCTCCATCTCCATCTTTTTCTTCTTTCTTCTTTTTTTCTTCTTCTTCCTCAAAATATCCTTCACCTACACCTTGAGGGACGGAATAAGAAAAATTATAGTCAGTATGGACTCACTGTATATATAAAAATGACATCCAGAAACATAAATAGAAGTATAAAGTGAGGGCTAGCATTAGAGTGTCAATGTGCACAATGTGTATTTTTATATAAGAGTTTGGGCTAGCCCCATTTACCTTCTTCACGAGGGAAGAGAAATCTTATTCTTGGTCAGCAAATTCAACCTCTATCTGGTTAATCTTATCCAGAATCAATTTCTGGTTGTCGGATATAGTCTTCATCTTTTTGAAGTCATTCTCAAAGTTTGCAGCAACAAAATTGTATAGATCGTCAACCCTGTCCTTAGTGTTTTGGATTCCATAAGTTGATAGTTTTCCAGATGTTGATGGTTTTCCTGCAGCTGCTGCTCGTTTTTCAAACATTTGAGTGAAGGTTAGTTTTCTCATGGCGCAGTTTGGGACAAAATGTTTATTAGCCATTGAGCATACAAATCCTCCGAAAGGGAGAGCTGTCATTGCAGTTAGTTTTCCCACGAGATGCATCATTCTACTGAACATGTAAGAACCTATATCCATCCTTTCCCCCATATAATAAAGAAATTTTACTCTCTCGCGATGGATGGAAAACTCATGTCCAGTAGGGTTGAGTGTTTGAGATATGTAGGCATGCAACAATTTATACAAAGTTTTTAATTGATCTTTGTATACATTTTGAGGGCTCTTGGCACCCACTGATACACTTGTAATCTCATGAATTGTATCCCTCATGGAAACATTATCAATATCTTTCATATCAAACTCAGGAACTGGATCAAATCCATAAAATTCGTTGATGACAGCAACATTTACCTTAATCAGTTTTCCTCTCAGAAACACCAGTTGTTGATCCTCTTCTTTTTCTTTAATTTCAGCCGAAAGATTTGAGTAAAATTCTCTTACTATTGTTTGGAAAATTTTCTCAAGACATGATTTGTTCAGTTTCTCCAACTGATAGAATTTTAATATATCCAGAAAAGCTTCGTCTTCGACATCATTCATCTTAATTGATCTTTCAGGCATAACAGCCTTTTTCTTGAAATATTTATTGTAAATCTTCTTAGATTTCGAGTCTTTACAATTTTTTACCTCCTTTCCATCCTGGGACTTATTTGATGATTGCTCTTCCTCTTCATTTTTCTCTTCTGATGAGGATTCAAAATTCTTAGAGTATGCTGATGACTCTGTATCCGTTGCCACCTTAGCCTTCGCTTAAGTACACCTTCGATCTTCATAAGTTGAGTCTTCCGACGACTCTGTATCGAAGATAGATTTTTCGATCTTTGTCGAGTAATGAGTTTTTTAGCCTTTTTTGCAGGTGGCTTGGCTGCCGCCGCCTCTTTCGTCGTCACTATCGCTGTCCTGCTTCCGCCTATGCCTTAGCTACCATAATCTTGGCTTTCGCTGCCCTTGCAAGTTTTGCTCTTCGGGCCTGTAACGCATCCCTTTATGAATTCTTCCCTTTCGGAGACGGTCGTTGTTTCTTCAGCGTCATTTTGATAAGAAGAGGGTTTGGGAGAGGGTTTGGGAGAAGGAAGAGGGTTTGAGAGAAGAAGAAGGAAAATTCGACCGTCTTATATGACCTTGGGAAGTGGAAAAAATTAGAATAGTTTTGAGTCTTAAATTTTATAAGAGCACCAACCTTTGGGATTCTGAGACCCTAATTTTAAAAGCTACTTTCCAAAATTAAATTTATTACTATTATTACTAGTATATATCCACGTGAAATCACTACATAAACTTTAAGCATGCGAAGTTTTAAACGTGTTCCGTATAAATTATTGAAAAATTTGGCACAAAAAATATGGTGGAAACATGTTTAACTAACAAAATTTGACAACATATTTAAGAATGTGAAGTTTCTAATATCAATATTTCTATTTTTTGAATATTTGATTGAACTTTTGAACGTATTTTTTTGCATTGAGCCGATCTATACTCGTATTTTTGCCATCCCGAATTTTTCTCGTTTGACGACTTGGTAACTAGACTATGTACTTGAAAATAGTAAAATAAAAACACTCAAAGTTGTCCTCTAGTTTACTTTGTAATCATATTTAAGATAGATTTGACGGCAAGAACTTGACGCTGGCTGCATAATCAATTCTATGACGTAACAAGTCATTGATGGGGATATCATCACAAATATATGGATTTAACGTAACAAGATTTATTAATTGAAAAATAGATAACTTGCAGCCGAAACCAAATTGAGTTAACAAAATATTAGATTGCATTAAATCCCAGCTTTTTTGCCGGAACATTTTTCGGCGAAGGATACAAGAGAAGGAAAAAAATGTAAAAAACTAAAAAAAAGAAAAAGAAGAGGTCTACGTAGACCCCTCACTAGCCTCATAGAGGACCTCCGTAAAGTCCTGCAGGGTACGCAAACCCGCCCTTTCCCTCTTCTCCCGAGAATCCCGTTCCTCCGGAGTGATCGGCAACAGGTCAAAGTTGGGCACCGGATCAAGAGGTCGAGCAATGATCTCTAGTAACAACCCGCAGGAGGTTAGAAAGTCCGCAGCCTCTGCCAGTCAGTCATGGACCTGAGGCGGCGCAGAGGGTGCTCCATACGGAGAGGCTAGACGACGACGGGAAGAAGACTCTGGCCATGGTTCTCAACCAGATGATCTTTTTGGAGCCATGTTAAATGTGCAACCTACTCAAATGAATGGGGACCCCTATGTATATATATACACGTTCCTAACCGACTCTTCTTATTCCTTATTGGAAGTTGGAGATATTCAATGACCTCCAGTGACTCTTCTTATTCCAAGCTTAGTTGGTTGTGCTGTTTGACTTTTACATGGAAGGCCTAGGTTCGAGTCTGGTGTGTGGGTTCTGTAGAATTTTTCTATTGTTATCATTTTTTGGGTGCTATTATATGCTTTTAACTTAGTATGGAACAATTTGGGACGGGTAATGGCCATTCTCCGTGCTTCTAACACGGAGAATGTCCATTCTCCGTGCTTCTAACACGAAGAATGGCCATTCTCCGTGCTTCTAACACGGAGAATCGCCATTCTCCGTGCTTTTAATACGGAGAATGTTCGTTTTCCGTGCTTATAACACCAAGAATGGCTATTCTTCGTGATTTTAACACGGAGATTGGATATCCTCCGTACTTTTAACAAAGTATGGTACATTTAGGACGGAGAATGTTCAAGTATATACAAAATATTAACCCTAATTTATTATTTAGAGTCTGATCTATGTAAAGATTTAATGTAATGCGAATCAAATTAACAACCTAATATTATAAAAATTAAGAATTCTAATTATAATCAAATCTAATTGTTCTAATACACCAAGAAATCTGAGTATGATTAATCTAAACTAATTTTGAGTCCTTTCCTTTTCCCTCACTGCATGCCACTAGCTTGTTCACCGCCTCGTCAATTTTCGAGATTAGGTTAACCCTGCGGCACCACTGGGTCAACTTGATGTCCGACCAGAAGCATGGACAGTAGAGCGCCTTCCACCACGACCGGAAAACAAAAGACAAGCGGACGACCTCCTAAGACGACATCTCCGCTAGTACCAAAACTATGGCTGGGATCTCCTTGATGATATTGACCCATCCGCAAATGTAGGTTTTGCTCTTCTCCATTTTGAGATTGTTCTGAAGGGTTGTGAATTTTAAATAGTTTGGTTGTTTTGTTTTGTTTTGAATCTATATAAATTGGTTTTGAAGGCTGGTGAAGAAGAATAGTTTGGCTGTATAAATAGATTTTAAAGGGTTGTGAAAAAGAAACCAATTTTTTCGTATCTCTCCCGAGCCACTCTTCTTGTATAAATGTCTATCGATCACCATTAATTAAGATGAATGGCACTGATACCATAAATATGAGTGGAATTTGCATTGCCAAAATTCATCTTGAAAAAGGTAAAATGTCATCACTGTGTGAGAAAATGTCGAAATCTCTTGGATATGATTACACTGAGATGTTGTATTAATGTTAAGATGCTGATAACATATCTTCCACTATATAATGAGACTTCAAAATAGCTCAAAAGTGAGCCATCTAAGCCGTCATTATATCACAGTCCATTTTATTTTAAAAAAAATTAATTATGTAAAAAGTTGTTGAAAAAAGTAAAATTTTGTCAAAATGGAGAATCAAACTCAACCAAACAAGAAAAATACCTTGTACCTTAACCAAATGAGTTAGAAGCGTATTTAACTATAATTGGATAAAATTCTTATTATACGTTTTTATACGTGCAAAGCACGTACATTTACTAGTAAATATGAAAAATAGAAAGAAATACATGCATGCATGCTAATGTCAGAAGAACCATTCACCCCAGGACTGATTGCTGAGATCTAAATCACTATACATCTCGTATCCACGTTCCCCTGGGATTACATCATCAAAGGGTCGTTTAAATGTCTGTATTAAATCACAAATTTTTCTGAGGTCGTCGTTGAAGTGCACGTTGAAGCACCCACGTATGTCGAGCACGCGAAGACCCTTGTAGTTGCATATGATAGATCGCAGCGTATCTCTATTGAACATGCCTGAGCCCATCTCTAGGTGCTCGAGACGCGGAATCGAATTAGCCATAGCCTTTTCCTCCGTCTCGTTCGACGTGTTCAGCACAAATCTGTTCCTGACCATAAAATACTACAACAAAAAGACCTATTAATGACGCTCGACAAGGAGTTTTAATGACGGCTGATACATAAGCGTTATCAAGTTGAAAAATACCTTTTTTCTATGACGGTTTGGGCTAATTCTGGGCTTTTTATAACGTTTATAAAACAAAGCGTTATTAATAGTTTAGAGCGGTGGCAAACTTGTAATAAACTTTCTGTAATATATTCCATCCCCCCTCCTATTTTACTCAGAAGAACTCTCATTCTCCTTGCTCTCCTTCTGTCCCCTCTTCCCTCCTCTCCCCAAACCCTAAAATTTCCTATCTCCTCCTTTCAATCTCCCACAAACCCTAACTCTAGGTCTCACTCTAAACCCTAGCTCTAGGTCTCACTCTAAGACCTAAGCCCCCAACCCCTCCTCCCATGAACCCTAAGCCCTAAGCTCCCAACCCCTCGCTCGTCGACGGAAGCGGCGACGGCGGGAACGATGTGGTGGGTCGAGGTCGTCCAGGCGTTGTGGCTTCGGGTTCAGAAGATCGGGGAGGTCGGTGCTCATGATGAGCGGGACGACGCTCGGTCGAGAACAGGAAGTGGAGTCGAAGGAGGGCTCGGGAAGGTGTGGGCTCGGGATCCGGTCGGGATTGTCCTCGGCACGGAGACACGTCGGCATCGACGCTGGATCACAAACCCCATCTAGGTATCTACTCCCTCTATTTCTTTCGGTCGGTTCTGATGGAAAATTAGGTTAATTTTCTTCTTGTAGCTATTGGATTCTTGTGAATTTAGAAAGTTTGTATTTTTTCATCGAAATGTAATTCTTGTGATTCTGATGGAAAATTAGGTTAATTTTCGGCGGGTACGATAAGGATACGATAAGGATACAGACATTTTTGAGGGGAACAATTGAGTAGAGGTTAACCTATCATTAGGGGTCTTTTATTTTTCCAAGTCGAAGAGGGACCAAACTTCCGATGTGTCCAACACTTTTAAGGGCGTTGTGGATTCACCTACTAAGGTCTTAGTTTTGTCCACTCTAGTGTCTATCCTACTATTCCAATCATTCATTCAATCTCAAAATCTAGCGCTCATATACATTCTCGAGAGTCCATATTTAACCCTATGGTCTTTTCTTTATGTACTGAAAATTGCTAATATTGGGCACTGATACCACTATATGGACTCAATACGAATTATCAAAATCTAGCGATCATCTACATTTCTTGAGAGTCCATATTTAACCCTACGGTCTTTTTATTATGTACTGAAAATTGCTAATATTTGGCACTGATACCACTCTGATGCATAATTATGCTGAGGGGACCTAGTATATGGACTCAAATACGAATTAATAAAGGCTTTGATTGTGCTGTTGTATTTTTTTTTTCCTTTAGTGTTTAAAGATGAAAGGTTTTGGACAAAATACATAGTTTGTACTAATAATTCAAGCAATTCCTAGAGACCAGTTTGTAACCTTGAGGCTTAGAAATAATCACCTAGTAGGTTCTGCATTCACGATTCAGATGTTATTTATATGCATCAAGTAACCAATTTACTATTTTCACTAAATAAGGTTTCTCTCTTAATGCTTGCTCAAGTGATGGACAATTCTCCAGAACCATCTAACTGAAAGCTTTCCCTAGTATTGAGTTAGCATTTCTCAACCAAATTTCTATTTGTTATTTGTTTATTTGTTTATTTGTTTCTTATCGTGCCTATGCTATCTAAACTGAATGTATGGTTATCGTTTTGATTGAGGCCGGAAACCTGTTTGCCAATTTCTAAATATACGTCTTTTCATGAAACTTAGTTAGCTAATATCCTAATTTTTGGGGATAAAGGCTTTGTTTTTGTTGTGTAATGTCACGGAATCTCGTTCTATCTTATATGTGCCTTGTTGTTAATAGGATGTGTGTGAATACAGCTGCTATGTTAGCATCTATGTTTGCATGAATACGGATACGGATAAGGACACAATACAGATACGGTATATACACATTTTCATATACATACAGTAGTAGTCACTAGTCGCCTGTGATGAATGAATACAGACACAGATACAAGTACATGTACCGGGTACGATAAGGATACGGACACATTTTGCCATGACTATTATCGTAATTATTATTGTGGACGATTTCCATTACTGTGTACATAATTTTTATGATCTTTCTTGATCATTTGAAAAGACTTTATTAGTATGGTTGCCTGGGGCATATTTGATTAACCTGAGACAATGCTCAAGAAGGTAAAAATGTGTATTATTTTGTTGTAGTGGATATGGGACAAATACCTGATCCCTATCATGACCTAGTTTGTTTTACTCATTTCTCCAGATATTTCATGATTAGATTTAATTTTTAGGCCTGACAATTATATGGACTGATTTGGTTTTCTCTTTTTCTCAGGATTTCACTGGTGTTCCGGCTGTCGTTGATCTTTCATGATTATTGGTTATGTGGCCAAGTTTTGATGTGGACAATTTTGGTAGTTGTAAATATCTATATGTATTTGGATATTCTATTTCGATAATGTAATGAAGATGTTGATATGTACTCTATTTTGAGAAATGTAATAAAGATGGTGATATATAATGTTAACTTTTTGGAATGTAATATATACTGTGCAGTATAGAGCATTATAAATATGCTAATTTAAATAGTATAAAGTGTTATAAATGTGCTGCATTGAGCCTATACATATTATCTATTCATGACGTTTTAAAATTGTTCTGAATTGTGCACTATATATTAACTATTCATAACATTTTTATAGAAACTATTCATGACGGTTATTTTATGACGCTTTTAAAAAACATTTATAACACCCATTTTCATAACGGTTGCTGTGAAAAAAAAGCGTCATGGTTCGTCATTAATGACGCTTTTTAGCCGTCATTAAAAGGGTTTTTTGTTGTAGTGAAATATGGAGGGGACATGTTCCTCCTCAGCTTGACCAGATGGTGGCAATACTTGCCGGCTGAAAATATTTTAGTCGACATGATATAGAGGCAGTAGCTAATGTCGAGTTCTTCCAGCACCGGGAGAAACTCCAAGTGTCTCACGAAAGTTTCATCACTCACGTCGTACTTCGGAATGCGCAGCACCCTTAGAAATTTTTCGCTATATTATAAAAAGGGAAAACATCAATAGAAATTAAGAAAGTATACGTAAAATTTTGTAATAGAAAAAATAAAGTATTAGAATAAGACAAAATAAAATTTTGCACAGGCCTTAAACATGCAAAAGGGAAGGCTGCTTCGTCGAGCTTGTACGCGGAGAAGGACAGTAGATATCCTCCACTACGAGCCACGAGCTTCTTTATGGTCAAATTAATCTTAGCGATTCGCTGGGTCCTCCGGCACCACTGTTCCAAGTCCACGTTGGACCAATAGTCTAAGGGGCCGTTGAGCGCCTTCCACCACGAACCGTAAACTGGGGCCACATTGCACATTACCTCATCCGCCGGCATCCCCGACAGTACCAGTATCATCGAGAGAAACTCCGTAGGGATGACGGCCCATCCGCTGCAGTTGATCTTGCTCCACTCCATTGCGACTCTTCTTTTTCTCTCCTTTGTTTATCTCTAGTCGGATGTATTCTTTTCTTTGGAAAAGGCTATTTAACCCGCTCGTTTCGGGGGTATAACCCGCTCGTAGAGGGGTGTGACATAACAAAGAAAAGATTATTTGGAAATAACAGTAATGCCACTATATTAATATTAGTTTCAATTATATTATAATTTTTAAATTAACAGAAATGGCACTGTAGATTTAATATTAATGCTAGTTCCAATAATATTGTAGATTGTAAATAAAAAGAATAAAATTTTAACTTTAACTACTTTTAAGTTGTGAATTTAAATCTAAGTTTAAATGTTAAATCAAAAACTAATTTAAATTTTAGTATTAATATTAGTTTCAATAATATTATAAATTTTAAATTAACAGAATTGCCACTATATTAGAAACCTAGCTTGTCACGCCCCGCTCGCGTAGGAGCGATCATCCTCGCTAAGGCGTGATGCCGCGTGAGCCTAGATTGTGCTCACACAAGGTAGGTCCATAACGGCCGATTACAGGCTAAGCGACAGGGTCGTCGCATAGAAGTCCCAAGCATAAATATTGAATAACAACAGCGAAAAATTAAATTCAAAACACAAGTCATTCAAAATGCTCTTTATTGATATTGAAACAAAGATTACAATTGTGGCGCGATGCCAAGATTACAATCACTCAAGCTCACTCTTCTCACATTATAAGTCACTCTGCTCTCTCTCATCTCTCAATACAATTTGAGTAGACCAGCAGAAGCTTCGGATAGGAGATGTCCATACATTATGTCTCGTATAAGTCCAGTCTTTAATGCGCCCGTGCGCCTCGAAACGCCAAGGAACTCTACGTCTCGACGCATCCAAGCGAGCTCCGCCCCGAGCAAGTAGGTACCTATCACCTGCACATGAAACTGGTGGGGTGTCAGTACTCAACTGTACTGGTGGAGTGAGCTCCTCACCCACCCGTACAAAACCAACACGTTACTTTACTTTTGTGCAACATAGTCCCCTTATGATTGTCTTTCTAGTCTTGCCTTAGGATTAATTTTAATATTAAGATGTAGACATCTTGGTCTATTTGTGTCTAGACCGTTTGTCGGGCTAACGCACCGATAACTTCCTTATCCGTGCCTCTAGACCATTCTCGTGTTTGCAACGTCAACTTATCGACTTGTAACATGAAGAAACTGATCGTCGTCATGCGAAATAGTTCCTGCTCCTCCATGCCACTGATCTTTGATCCCCTGAGCTGATTTGTATCTTCCTTCGTCTCCACCTCCTCGATAGTTACGTCGACGCTAGCTGCCATGCGTAGCACCTCTTACACTACTGGGATCAGCCTCACCATAAGTCTCAGCTGCCTGTCCCCGACTTCTGTCTTCCACCGGAAAGTATTAACGTTCTGACGAGTTTCTTCATCCTTGGCCGTCGATGACCTATAGATCCCCCTCAACTGTGTGAATGATGATGATCCCATCTTAGATTAAGTTTGCTACAAACCTTGATCTCCTTCCTGGCTTTGAACTGCTGAAACCGATGTCGTACCGTGAAACCGTAGAGCAACCCCCACCTGGAGACCAACCAGCTGTCATGGGACCGACAGACTGACCCTTAATCTTTGATTCGCCACCATTCGTCGATTTGTCTCGACGAACCGAATCCTCCGTATCCCTCAAAGAACCTAGAAGCCCCTTCTCAGCAAGTTCTCGATGACCCACCTCCCGTCGAGCACCCCTCGAGCCTCCATCCAGTATTTGTGGCCTACCTGTACAGCTCAGCGGCTTGAGCCTGTACATGCCACAACATAAATTTCCCCGAGCCAGCTGTTGGGAACCCTTCGCAAGCATCCAATCTTTGCCCCAAACAGACTGCGACAACCATCATATGCCAGCCTCCCTACCGAAACCAACTTGTAGTTCAAACTCGGTACATGGCGCACACCCTTGAGAATGAGCTTCTCACTGAGCTCCGTTGTTAAGTGCATATTATCGATGCCTACAACTGCAGCTGTCCCTTTGTCGCCCATCTTCACACGTCTAAACCTGCCGCTGACCTACAGTCCCGACATGTTTACAATGTTTCCATCGCCCAAGTCATACTTTATATGACGAGCCTTGAGATCATGGGACTAAATGACTTGACTGATGGAACTGGGGATTCCCAGGACCCTTTCTTTGGTGTACGTATTGATCGATAGAAAGTTAAACAGATCTAATACGTGTTCTAACCCTTCATAGGCGGAAACCAGGGTCCACAAATTATACTTACGGCGGAAAGGAGACAAGTAATTCCTGGCAATCTCGAGCGGACGACCCCTAGATCTTCTGCACGTATTCCTTCCTCGAGTTGGACGTCGTGTGGGCGACGATCTCCCAACCTTTTCTTCTCCTTAGCAGCCCTCACTTTCTCTCCTTACGTGAATCACGAATTTAGAGAAAGTTTCAGATTTCTGATCAGTAATCTGGCGGCAAGAGAATAGAGGATATATAGGCTACGGCAGGGACCATGAGGAGAAATTAGGGTTAGGCCTCCTAACGGATCTGGATATCCCGTGTTCAGCCCGAACACACAATCCAGGCCCATTAATAATAGTTTGGTCCAGTAATGAGCTATTGTTGTACTATCTCCCTAATCCCAAATTATGTTTGTGGGTTCCTTTTATTATATGATCGTTTGGCTCCCCATGTTAAGATATCGTATGTCCGTCGATCAAATTAAGTTACTGACAACTATATTGATTCGACATCTTTTATCCTTAAGTAGTACTGCTCAACTTTATTTGTCATGTCGGATATAATCAACCTACAGGGTTTATATGACAATCCTTATGAGCTCCTTAAAGGGACATCATCAACCCGATGTATCGGGACATGGATTCCATTTGTAATCAACAGCCCATCATACATACAATGTTATTACCGAATTCATAGAGGTTGTTGATCCATAATGAATCTCACTCTTTTATGAGTCAAAGTAATGCACACTGCATATACATGTCTGTTATAATATCCGGATTAAGAGCACAAGTATCCATAATAACAGAGGTGTTTGTTCTCTTATGTAGTCAGTACAAAGAGAACAACCTCAAGTGGTCCTGTTCAATACACACAAAGTGTACTAGTGTAAACCTATAGTCAAGATAGACTAATACCAGATTACACTACAACCTTTCTAATAGATTGTCCAAGTCCATCTAGGTTGTGAACTATTTATATACTCCATAGGGAACTGATAAAATGATCTTCTGTGTGACACCACACACCATATTATCTACAATATAGAATATCAAATATTTGTATTAACACTTACAATAAATATAATATGCAAACATTTGCCCATATGATTCTCATTCAAAATTTAAGAAAATAAGGTTACTACAAAAGTGATGCTTTTAGTATATAACCCTGACATTGACAACCACAGACAACAGGGGACAGTGCTTGCTATGACTTCGATAGCCCAACAAAACTCTTGTCTAACGTGTTCATGCAACGACTTGACAAGCAAGGGCTACGTCAAGCCTTGCATCAAGGAAATGTGCTGTGCACGCGTTCGACTTGAACAATCAGGTTCTTTGGGTACCTAGACTTAAGCCACAAGCCGTGCAATAGGACTTAAACTACGGGACAAGCGAATGTTAATATTAATGCTAGTTCCAATAATATTGTACATTTTTAAATAAAAAATAATAAAATTTTAACTTTAACTATTTTTAAGTTGTGAATTTAAATCTAAGTTTAAATGTTAAATCAAAAACTAATTTAAATTTTAGTATTAATATCAGTTTCAATAATATTGTAAAATTTAAATTAACAAGAATGCTACTATATTAGAAACCTAGCTGATGTCATGTTGCTCGGGCTCGGTTAGTGTTCGTCTAAACTCGTACGTGAAAACTAGTTATTAGTAATGAAAATCAAAAATTGAATTTTAACTTTAACTATTTTTCAGTTGCAAATTTAAAACTAATTATTAGTAAAAGGAGCTATTGAAATAAAATCTAGTTGAGCTCGATCCTTTCTCTTTATTCCATCTCTCTCTCTCTCTCTCTCTCTCTCTCTCTCTCTCTCGGGTTCGCAATCACAGATTGTGTTCACTAATACCATATCATTAGAAATAATTATACAATAGTAAACGTAGCATTAAATGCTGCTGCATGCTTTATCCTACACAATTTAATAATACATGTACACAGAAGACGAGAAGGTTGTGTTGTTGGAAGTTGTTTCTTTAAAATATGCTTGATTTTAGGATCACTCAAGCATTTTCATGGGCCAATAGAAGAGGGCCACGTGGCGGAGGTACAAGGAAGACGAGAAGGTTGGGTTGTTGGAAGTTGCTTCTTTCTGAATAATGCTATTTGTACCTCCAAATTGTACCTTCAAACTGTCCCTCCTTACGTGGCAGCTGACGTGATATGTTGATGTGGCAGCTAACGTGATAAAAATTAAAATTAAAATTAACATCAAAATTAATGTTAACATTAACATTAAAATTAATATTATCGTGAACATTAACAATAATATTAATATTAACATTAACATTAATATTAATTAATATTAACATTAAATTAACATTAATATTAACGTTAAATTAATATGGACAAAATTGGATAATTAACTTTTTGGGTTAAAATTTGTCATGTCTTCGGTCATGTCAGATGACACATAATATTATTTAACATGCCACATCAGCTGCCACATAAGGAGGAATATATTAGAGGGACAATTTGGAGGTACGAATAGCATTACTCTTTTTTTATTGTTTCTTGTCCTTCGTTTCTTCTGTTGGTTTCTAACACACTCTATTTTCTTCAATGGCGACATCACATGGAGAAACTGATCGTCATGTGGAAGAATTAGTTGATGAAGAAAGCTTCGCTTCAAGAGCAATGTCAGATGACTTGGATGATGAGCAAAGTTTGGAAGCTGTTAACTTAGGAGACAATAAAGAACAAGAGGAAGAAAACAACGGAGGAATGCATCATAACGATGACATCAACGCAAACAACGAAATAATATTTCGTATCACCCTTTCTAATAGATTTAAGAAATGCATTATTATTTTACATTGATTTCTCATACTTATTTTATTTAATTCTGTTTTTAGGGACGATGGTGAATCTCCATTGGATTTCGATACAGCGACGATAAAAAAGAAATTACAGTCTGCCAACTTTAACAAAAACCCAATGGATCTCTTAGATGAAGATATTGTTGGCTTACAGTTCAACTCTATTGAATAAGCAGAGATTCTACCAGATATATTCAAAAGCAGTTGGTTTCAGTATTAGAAAGAATGAAGTAAAGAAAAACAAATCTGGAATGGTGATGGTCCGTAGTTGGTGTTGTTCGAATGCGGAATTCAGACAGAAGAAATACAATAAAGCCCCTAACAGGGTTCGTGAGCCAAGAAGTGAAAGCAGAAGTGGTTGTAAAACAATTTTTCGTATTGGGTACACCAATTCTACAAAACTGTGGGTTGTCAAAAAATTTCAAGTACATCACAACCATAACCTGGCGAATGATTTTGAAACAATTTTTTTGAGATCCCATCGTAAGATATCACCCGCAGAATTAGAATAAGCTAAGCTTATGAAGCAATCAGGGATGGAGACTGGAGATATATGGAATTTACTTGTCCACCAGAAAGGTGGCTGGGATAAGGTTGGATGGATGAAAAAATATTTATACAACGCTTTAGCTAAAGATAGTAGAGCACTAGATGATGTTGATGCTGCGACAACACTTACATTTCTTCAATCAAAGGATGGCATTGACCCAGATTTCTTCTATGCGTACAAGGTAGATGAAGATTCCAGATTAACCCATCTCTTTTGGGCTGACGGTGCATGTCGATTCGATTACGAATTATTTGGAGATTCACTAGCATTTGATTCTACATATAAAATAAATAGAAGTCAAATGACGTTGATGGTTCTAGTGGGTACAAACAATCATGTAATGACTTATGTGTTTGGGTTTGCAATGATCCATAATGAGACTGCAGAGACATATTCTTGGGTTTTACAAAAATTCTAAGAGTGTATGAATGGCAAATTACCAGTGACAGTTCTCACGGATGGTTGCAGATCCATGAATAAAGCAATTGAGGATTTAGTGCCCAGCGTAGTTCATCGAACGTGCTCATGGCATATCCAAAACAATTCAGCCAAACATGTACACTGAGATGGTTTTGTAAATGAATTGAGTATTCTGATTAAAAGGTACATCGCACACTTGCTACTTTACTTTGAAGTATGTTGTTGTTACAATATTAAAACTTTAGTTATTATCCATGTTTTCTAAACAGGTACTATTCAGTCGAAGAATTTGAAAACTGTTGACAGCAGATGCTAAGGGATTATAATATAGAGAACAATGAGTGGACCACTGTATTGCACAGAAGGAGTGAGCAATGGGCGAACACATTTCTACGTGGAAATTATTTTGGTGGTTCTACTGCAACAAATAGACGTGAATCTATAAACGCATTTCTGAAAAGATTTTTGAATAAGAAGCAGCCACTGTGGAAGGCCCTTAAAATTGTAACCACGGTTTGGCGGCCTTACGTTACGGCCAGATAAGTAAGCATGTCACTGATAAACTCTCAACACCAGCTGTGAAGCAAACTAGCATGACCGAAATTAAAGATAAATTTACCACAATTTACACTAAAACGGTGTTTATAGAGGTAAGGAAAGAAATCACATTTTCTGATACATATATTGTTCTCCACCATCACATCATAAGAGAGGCAGAAGTTTGCACTATCCAAAAGTATATGTCGCCAAACAGTATCAACCGGAAGGTTACATTTGATCGGGCCGACAACATCATAAACTGTGACTGCTTGTGGATGGAGACCAAGGGGATTCCTTGTAGGCATATTTTTTCAGCAATGAAGAGATTGCAATTGGGAGATATTCTAAAGAACTTGATAAAAACTCGTTGGCTCAAGGATTGCAAAGAGAGTTATCTCTCCGAACGTGGCGCAGAAAGAAGATTCATCCACCCAGACAGTATTGAGAGCAGAAGGTATGGTGGTATTAATAAAAAAGTTAATCTATTTACGTATTATTGTAAACAATCAAGCAAAATTCAAGAGAAGGGAACAGAGTTGATGTCGTCTGTTCTGATGGAGTTGAACAAAATGGTGACCGATATTGGTGAAGAAGAAGAAATGGTAGCTGATGCAGTTCATGGAGTGCATGGATCTTTTAAAGAGCCAAATCTGGTAGCAACAAAAGGAAGGCCTTCTCAAGGAAAATCAAGCCAGCCTAAAGTAAGTCAGACTATCCCGAAGCCTAGAATTTGTAAAGTTTGTAGAAAATTGGGTCACGATTTTCGTAATTGTACAGTACGAAAGCGAGATAGTGACAAAGAGCAAATAAAATCAAATGAACCATCGTTGACTTAATTATCAACTTTTTTTTTTATAATTCTCCATCAATTTAATAAGAAAAATGACAATCCTCAGTCAATTTTAACACAAAGGATGGTAATTCTCCATCAATTTAACAAGGGGAATGGTCATTCTCCGTCCATTTAGCACAGAGAATGGCAATTTTCTGTGTTATTTAGACGGAGAATTGACATTATCCGTGGTTTTAACACGGAGAATATCCATTCTCCTGCATTCTAACATGGAAAATGACAATTTCTCGTCAATTTAACAAGGAGAATGGTAATTCTCCATGATTTTAACACGGAGAATAGTGTTGACGGGCGCACTGGCCAGTGCTCCAGTACTCTATCTTCGCCGGGCATCTCCCCTTAATCATATCAACTTTCCTCCTGACGATAGGCTCTAAGGTCTTCTTCATTAATTCTGCATCCACCTTGCCCTTTTCGTACATGGTTTGCCTCAAGGAGTTGTAGTGTGTCCAGTCGTAGGAGATAAAGTTGAATGTGTGCAGCGTATAGTGTTTGATGGATACATGAAAGAGTAGGATGAATAGTAACTCTATGTCGTCCTCTAAGCCCATGACGAAGTCTTTTACATCTGTTTTGAAAGTGTCAAGGGTGTCGACTTTTGCTTCTGGTTCAATGGCACGTTCAACGATGTTCTGTTTCCCAAAAACAAAACACAATATCATGAGTAATTTTTTATATCATTTTTTATCTGTGTACACATGAATATGGATTATTTTGTTTGGATTCTTAACAATGTGTGGGGCATCAAGAATGCAGACCACTTATGTTGCACGTCCTTTGAAATTGACTGGGCATACCTTCTTGCATAGCCTTAAATTTCTCTCAGCTTCCTTATTATTAGGTTGAGTATGCCAGCCTCCATGTCTTCATAGTTGAGTATGTCTTGCATGTCTATTACCGACAACTGGATTTCAACTTCATTTTCACCCTCTTTCGGCAAACTCAAGTATACAATATCACTGCACATAAATTTAGTTTAGATTAAATTAATAGAGATTCTCAGGACATAATTGTGAAAAAAGTCTAGAAAGGAAAAGAAAAAAGGGTCATTCGCCGTCCAACAGACACGGAGAATGATAATTCGCCGTCCAACTGACACGGTGAATGGTAATTCGTCGTCCAACTGACACGAAAAATGATCATTCTCTGGACAACTGTCACGGAGAATGGTTGTTCTCCGTTATGAATTGGACGGAGATTGGTCGAGTTCAGAATACATACTTTGGTCTCATCTTTCTGGGAAATACGATGTCGATGTAATGCTTCTTCAGCTCTTCATCCGCATCCATCCAAAGTACGAGTTCATCGCATTCCCTTAGTATGACACCCTTCCTCTTTAATTCAGCCATTTTGGCGTCTTCTACGAATTTCAGAGCGACATTCATCTTCTGCTTTTTATTTGCCTCTCTAACTGTATTCTTTTCCAAGGGAGTAACATCTTCATCGGCTAATGCCGTTGATGGTTTTCTCGACCTCTTTCCCCCATCCTCCTCTTCTTTTGACTTCTTTTAGAGTAGCAAATTCAGTAGCTTCTTGAGACTCCTCATGCTGCAATGCTGTAACAATGGCTTTGAGATCAACGATTTTTGCATCATTTTCAATGGCTTTAATATTCAACGATTCAATTTTATTTTGAAGCTCCATTTTCTCATTAACGAGCCTTTTATTTGTTTTTCTGAGCTGCTCTGTTATTTGTACTAAAATAAAACAAACAACAATGAAATGTATGATGATGTGAATCTAATACGGAGAATGACCATTCACCGTGACCTTAACACGGAGAATGGCTGTTCTACTGTAGTCCAACACGGAGAATGGCCATTCTCCTGCATTCTAAAATGGGGAATGTCCATTCTCCGTCTTATTAACACGGAGAACGGCCATTCTCCTTCCATTTAACACAGAGAATATCCATTCTCCGTGATATTACCACAGAGAATGGCCATTCTCCGTGGTAATAAAACAGAGAATGGCCATTCTCCGTGGTAATAAAATGGAGAATGGATATTTTCTGTTATTTTAACACGGAGAATGTCCATTCTTCTGCATTCTAACACGGAGAATTACAAATCAAAACTTCGAAAAAAAGAAAAAATTTTACCTTGTGCCTGTAGCTCTTTAACCTTTTCGCTAAGCTTTCCATTCTAAGCAAGAATCTCAGATTTCTCTCTTCACAAGTAGTCCAATTCCTGCACAACATCTCTATCGAGGTGTTCCTTTGAATTGGTTGGGCTCCTTGTTCCTCTAGCTCTTTAAGCTTCTTATGGAGATTCTCGTTCTCAGCAAGAATCTCAGATTTCTCTCTTCGCAAGGAGTCCAATTCCTGCGCCAACATCTCCATCGAGGTGTTCCTTTGAATTTGTTAGGCTCCTTGTTCCTCTAGCTCTTTAAGCTTCTTATGGAGATTCTCGTTCTCAACAAGAATCTCAAATTTCTCTCTTCGTAAGGAGTCCAATTCCTGCGCCAACATCTCCATCGAGGTGTTCCTTTGAATTTGTTAGGCTCCTTGTTCCTCTAGCTCTTTAAGCTTCTTATGGAGATTCTCGTTCTCAGCAAGAATCTCAGATTTCTCTCTTCGTAACTCCTCCAATTCATGCACCGAGCCCTCCATCACTGTCACTTCCCATTTCCAGAATGCATATTTTATACATGTACTCCTCGAATGTATTTATTTAATATTTATCATGTGCTGTTTCGTATTTAAATCTCTTTAAATTCATGTTAATTAATTTCCTGCAATTTTATTTCTGTATTTTATTTCTGCTGTTATTTTATTCTCTGCTTTAGTTAGCCTATTGTGGTTCGGCCTAGGTTAGGTTCTCGGGTTGGCTTTGTTGGATCCCCCTGCAACCCGGCCCATTAGCTCCCACCTACCACCCCTTCCATATTTAAAGCCACCCTCTCCATTCTCTCTCCTCATTACTCATTCTCACCATTACTCCTCTTCTTCTTCTTCTTCATTACTCTCTCCACCTACCAAATCGTAGGCAAGTACAACTTGCTCCCCATGAGAACCCATGTTTTTGTAGTTCATTTATCTTTCTCACAAGATCCTAAAAGAGTTTAGAACTTGGCATTTTTCATTTCGAAGTCTTAATTTTTGTAGATCTAGAAATGAGTTATTTTCGGAGTTTGGTGATTTTGATCTATCAAACTTCTTTGTTTTCAAGTTTTGATGGTTTTATGTCGTAGGGAATTTTATTGTACCCAATTTTAACCTTTGGAAAGTTGGATTTGGACTTGTTTTGACCAAGTTATGGACTTTTAAACTTTGGGGTACAACCATGGAGTTCTTGCTGTTTGGAGAAGACAGTGAGCAGTGTACGCTAGCTTTTTAGCTTGTGTCACTGAGCTGTGCGCGCTCTTTAGCGCAGCGCAGTATGGAGTCCATACGCTGCCTTTTTAGGTAGCGTGTGTCTTGCATACGCTACCTTTTGGGAGTGTATGACTTGCATACGCTGACTTGGATGGTCAGGAGTCATATGGAGTTCATACGCTGCCTTTTGGAAGCGTATGACTTGCATACACTGGCTTGGATAGTAAGGAGTCGTGTGGAGTTCATACGCTGCCTTTTGGAAGCGTATGACTTGCATACGCTGGCTTGGATAGTAAGGAGTCGTGTGGAGTTCATACGCTGCCTTTTGGAAGCGTATGACTTGCATACGCTGGCTTGGATAGTAAGGAGTCGTGTGGAGTTCATACGCTGCCTTTTGGAAGCGTATGACTTGCGTACGCTGGCTGGGATAGTGAGGAGTCGTATGGAGTCCATACGCTGCCTTGAAGAGGAGTCATATGGAGTCCATACGCTAGCTTGACTTGAGCGTAGCATGACCTGAGCGTATGTTGGCTTGAGCGTAGCTTGACCTGAGCGTACGCTGACATGAGCGTAGGCTGACATGAGAGTAGCCTGCTTACCCTGGATCTTCTATAGCCCTGTATATTGATATCTTATTAGATATTTAACGTCCATTTTATATCCTTACGCCTTTTTGCATAAACTTGATATAATCATGATATGTTGATATTTCTGTTAAATATAGATTGTTACGTGGGATGTACCATGTGTCGTGAATTGAGTTATAGATACCCCGATTGACAGGAATTAAACCCTGAGAGTTGTAAACTCGACCCCACTGAAGACTAGTTGACCTTCATGCCTTGTCACCATTGATAATGATTGTGACCTTGACTAATAATTGATCATGCGTTCCTAGTTGGAACTAAGAGACTGGCTAGTCGTCTTATTGAAATAAATGAATGAGACATGTTCATGTTATGAACTATTGTGATCGACTGGCTGATCCCGAATATTGACATACAGGCACATGCAGGCTTCACTCTAATTATTTATTTATGTATTTATTTATTTTCTACAAAAGAAGCATGTGTACTTTATGGTCAAGGCATAATTACTCCGTGGTTAGATTTGATTGTTGCATTACGCTATGTAAGACCTGCAACCTAACCGCACTGGTATTGTTGTAGAGTTGTGCATATCGTACCCCGTACGAAAGTACTCATTTGAATGACCATGATCCACGGCATGGAATTTCACTCAATGTAGGGACTATTAAGTTAAATAAAATAATGATTGCATGGAGGGAATGGATTCCCAAGTTCTTACATGGCAGCCCCCTTAGGACAAGTAGTACCCGACGGGCCGGCTGGTTCCCACAGATACTGTAAACCTGCCACACGGACAGGGAACAGTATCTGCTTATATTATTATTGTATATGGTATATTGACGGGCGTCCTGCTAGGACTCGTCTAATTCATGTATGGCGCACATAATTAACTGGATAGACTAGCCTTGCTCGTACATAGTAAGAACTGAGGAATCCCTAATTGCATAATTCCAGGATAACTTGGGACTTACAATAGCAAGCCATAGTAGTTGAATGGCCGTTTAAATTAATTTGTTTGTGTACTGTACCTACTCTGTTACTTAACTGGGATGATCAGAATGTCAGGACATGACGGGCCAACTTTTGTCCTTGTTTGGTTGGGAGGTTGGTTCGAAGTGTCGTGATGTTATGTGAATCCTAGTAGCAAGCAGAGATCTATTTATCATATTTCACATTACTGGTTTTAGTTCTCATGTCGTGCTTCCTTGTGGTACTTGCTATTAGAGGTCTAATCTCTCTGGTTTTGCATGGCCAGATTTAGAGCCGGTTTCCGAGGAGTCAGCTTACTTCTACCTCCAAGATGGTCAACACTAGAAGGATGATCGCAGGAGGACTCGAGTGGGTTTCTTACTTCCCCGCTCGTTTTGTTATCTACTTTATACCTTACCGTTTGGCACCGACATGTTAGTCGGATTGTCTTGTACTTACTTTTGCATAATTGTAACTAAGTCAGGCTGCAGCTGATAACAATTGTGTATGCCTTGCTACATCATCTGGCTATGTTTTGTAAAGCCAGATATCAAGAACATTTTGACAGAGCGTTTGGGACGCCTTACCGCTTTATCTTACATGTTCTCTATTACTGTTTCTTGTTCGAATGATTGAGACAATAGATGTGACAATGACCATAGTGAGACTTTCATGTAGTATGCACCCCCTCGTCTTTAGACAGCATTGATCGTATTATACGGTATTCATCTACCCGTAATACGTAGCTGGCTGAGTCATTCCCCCGCTCTCCAGTATTCTGGTTCTGGGGCGTGACAAGGTTTTAGTGGTGGCCAATACAGGTCTGATTTCAGACTTGTGGGGTGTTTTAATAGGATGTCTCAATCACACATGTTTCCCCTTGATCTCATGATTCGTTACTCTCAACTCTAGCTTGACATTCCAGTATCCTTTGACTTCATTGATCCTTCATGTCCGGTCGTTTGATTGTTCTCTTGTCCCTTTTCTTAGGGGCACCTTGTCCGCACCTGTCAGAGCTGGACAACAACAACATGGACAGCAACATGGACAACCTGACCATATTGGTCAGCAATAAGAGCCGGTACTAACTCAAGAGGCTACCCAAGAAGAAGTGATAGTGGAAGCAGTAGCTGGATCGCAGTATCCAGATGTTCCACCACCACCAACAGTTCCACCTACACAAGTGGACACACCAGCCCTTCTGGAGATCATGAGTGGGATGATGGCTACTCAGCAACACCAGATGTTAGCTCAGCAGCGCATGCATGCTCAGTTGCAAGAGCAGAATGTACTACTCAACCAAGGATTACAGACGGCATTGGAAAGAGGGGCAAGGACAGATTCAGGAGCGTCAGCCCGATTTTGCAAGTACAACACCCACCGTTTCGAGGGCACGGAGGATGCCATCTCAGCAGATGCATGGCTTAAGGATATTGAGGCTATTCTGACAGCCGCTAAGGTGCCGGCAGAAGAACGTATGGATCTAGTAAAGTTGTTACTTCAGGATCTCGCATGTGATTGGTGGGAATCAGAGGAAGTAGGCATCAGACGTTATGTTGCTTGGGACGATTTTACTGCAAGATTCAAGACGAAGTACTATGAAGTTGTGGCACAGTTTGAGCTACAACAGAAGTTTATCAACCTCAAGCAGGCCGACAAGACTGTAGATGCTTATGCAGCAGAGTTCTGCAGATTGAGTAGGTTCGCCCTAGAGATGGTAGCAACGGAGCGCCAGAAGGCGATGAGGTTCCAGCAAGGGTTTCATCTTGAGCTCTTGCAATTGATAGAGGGGCACAATTACCAGACTTTTGATGAGATATTGACGGCAACCCGAAGGCATGAGATCACCATTCAGAGGATCACAGTTAGGACTGGAGGTCAGAAGAGATCTCACAGTCAGATTGAAGGAGGAGGGGGAGCAGCGCCCCGAACAACAGCACCATCCCATGGCATTCGTATTCACGATGTGGCAATACGAGGGCCAGCACCACCACCCAGGCAGCAGCAGCAACAGAAGAAGAACCAACAACCCCCAGCGGGCTGTACTTATTATGGAAAGATGGGACACACTAGAGATGTGTGTCGGACATTGAACGGACTGTGTTTGATATGTGGAAATCCAGACATCGGGTTACCACATGTCCCATGAATTCGAGGTCAGGAGGACCAGGGCAACAGTTTCCTGCTCTGCCAGCACCAGGGGCAGGGCAGTATCGAGGGCCAGCGGTAGCAGTGAGACTATTGGCCCAGCGTCCGTTAATGCCACAGGCTCAGATGTTTCGGTAGCAGGGACCGCCGATGCAGCAACACCAGCATAGACCACCCCAGTATCATCAAGGCAGGGGCCAGCAGCAGCACCAGGCTAGGCCACAGCATGGAAACCAGCAAGGAGGTCGAGGACAGGCATTCACACTATCCTTGGAGGAGGCATTAGCATCGGGAGATGTTGTGGCAGGTAACATTCTCGTCGCCTCATATTCTGCAGTAGCATTGTTTGATTCGGGAGCATCCCACTCATTTATATCTGCACAATTTGCGACACGGCTAGGAATGGAGTTTGAGGCATTGCCAGGGAGGTTGAATATACTCACTGGCAATGGGCTCGTAGGAGTTAGTAGAGTTATTCTAGCGTGTAGTGTTATAGTTTGCGGGCATTTCTTACCCGTCCAGTTGATAGAATTTTCTGTTGGAAATTTCGACGTTATCTTAGGCATGGACTGGCTGAAAGACAGTCATGCGACAATAGATTGTCGTAGTGGGAGTGTATCTTTTGATATTCCGGGCATGAAGAGGTTCACCTTAGTCAGATCAGAAGCAACTCAGCAAGAGCAGGAAGTAATAACAGCAATGGAAGAAGTTCAGGTTCCGAAGGTAGTTGAAGAATTTTTAGACGTATTTCCCGAAGAACTTCCAGGTCTACCACCGGTTAGAGATATTGGGTTCAGCATAGAATTGGCACCTGGAACTAAACCGATATCAGATCGAATATACAGAATGGCGGATTCGGAGCAGGCCAAGGTGTATCAGCACATAGAGGAACTGAAGGAGAAGAAGTTTATCCAAGCCAGCATATCGCCATGGGCAGCACCAGTGGTACTTGTGGGGAAGAAGGATGGATCATCCAGATTGTGTATCGACTACAGGAAGCTTAACGCGGCGACAGTGAAGAACAAGTACCCATTACCAAGGATCGACGACTTATTTGATCAGTTGAGCAGGGCTAGAGTTTTCTCCAAGATAGATCTTCGTTCAGGGTACCATCAAGTGAGGTTCGAAAGGAAGACATTCCCAAGACAGCATTCAGGTCGAAGTATAGACATTATGAATTCTTGGTAATGCCGTTTGGTTTGACCAATGCTCCAGCTATATTCATGGATTTGATGAACCGTATCTTTATGCCGTACTTAGATCTATTTGTCGTGGTGTTTCTCGACGACATTCTTGTATACTCTGCTAGTGAAGAGGAGCATGAAGACCACCTCAAGAAAGTGTTGCAGGTTCTAAGAGAGAACCAGTTGTATGCCAAGCTCAGCAAGTGTGAGTTCTGGACGGATCACATTTTATTTTTGGGTCATATTGTATTAGGAGCTGGAGTAGCAGTGGATCCCAAGAAGGTAGAAGCAGTAGAGAGTTGGCCAGTACCCAAGACCGTAGCTGATGTACGGAGTTTCTTAGGATTGGCAGGATATTACCGAAGGTTTGTGTCAGATTTTGCAAGACTTTCAGCATCCATGACCCGCTTGACACGGAAGGATGTGCCATTCGTTTGGTCGACAGAATGTCAGGCATCATTTGAGAAGTTGAAGCAGAAGTTGATATCAGCACCCATTCTTACATTGCCAGTTGGACCCGAAGGTTTTACTGTATATTATGATGCGTCGGGTAAAGGACTTGGATATGTTCTCATGCAGCACGGGAAGGTGATAGCGTATGCATCTAGGCAGCTTCGGGACCACGAGAAGAATTACCCAACTCATGATTTGGAGTTGGCGGCAGTAGTATTTGCTTTAAAGCTATGGAGACATTATTTATATGGTGACCGAGTGGACATGTACACAAACCATAAAAGTCTGAAGTACATCTTTACTCAGAAGGAGCTGAACATGAGGCAGAGAAGATGGTTAGAGCTGATCAAGGATTATGACGTGGAGCTTCAGTATCATCCAGGCAAGGCTAATGTGGTAGCAGACGCTCTTAGCAGAAGAGGCGGCGCATTTATGTTGACAACGCAGAAGCACATCTTAGAAGACCTTCAGGAGATGGGCATTAAAATTATACTTCCTAGTGATGTAGGAATTCTGGCGAGTCTACAAGTTCAATCCGACTTGGTAGGCAGGATCAAGGCAGCCCAGGCACAGGACCCAAGGATTCAGAAGCTTAGGGCAGAATGTGAGTCAGGACTCAGAAAAGAGGTACAAATTCATGAAGATGGTACCCTTAGGTTTGGATCGCGCTTATGCGTGCCTAGTGGAGATATTAGACAGGAAGTTATGACAGAAGCTCACAGTTCCCAGTATTCTATACATCCTGGAGGGACCAAGATGTACCAAGATATCAAGCAGCACTTCTGGTGGAACGGAATAAAGAGAGAGATAGCTAGATTTGTTTCCCGTTGCTTGGTATGTCAGTAAGTGAAGGCAGAGCAGCAGAGGCCAGCTGGGTTATTGCAACCGCTTCCTATTCCAGAATGAAAGTGGGAGCACATCACAATGGACTTTGTGACCGGTTTACCGAGATCACCAAGTGGTAAGGATGCTATTTGGGTGATAGTAGATCGGCTAACAAAGGTAGCACACTTTCTTCCTTTCAGAGTAGGATAATCTACAGAAAAGTTGGCAGAGTTGTACATGCAACAGATAGTCAGGCAGCATGGAGTCCCTGTCAGTATTGTGTCAGACAGAGATACCCGTTTCACATCACATTTCTGGAGAAGCTTGCATCATAGTCTGGGTACCAAGTTAAGATTTAGCACGGCTTACCATCCGCAGACGGATGGGCAATCAGAAAGGATAATTCTGACTTTGGAAGATATGTTGCGAGCATGCACCCTAGATTTTGGAGGATCTTGGGAAAGCCACCTGCACTTAGTTGAGTTCTCATACAACAACAGTTATCAAGCCAGTATCCAGATGGCGCCATTTGAAGCACTATATGGTAAGAAGTGTAGATCGCCACTAGCATGGGATTATATCGGGGAAAGGAAGATGCTAGGCCCAGAAATGATTATCCTGACGGTTGAAGTGATTAAGAGAATTAGAGAGCGACTTCGTGTTGCACAGGATCGGCATCATCATTGGGCGGACCAACATCATAGGCCGCTAGAGTTTTCTGTTGGGGACCACGTGTTCTTGCGGATCTCATCTGCCCGTGGGGTCATTAGATTTGGCGTTCGCGGGAAGTTAAGCCTACGATACGTAGGCCCATTTGTTATTCTTAATAGGGTAGGCGATGTTGCTTATCGTTTGTCCCTTCCACCTTCGTTACGAGAGGTGCATGACGTGTTTCATGTATCTCAATTACGAAGGTATGTATCGGACCCCAGCCATATCCTCGATCATTCAGAACTGGTTGTTGGTACCAACCTGTCTTACGAGGAACAGCCTGTGTCCATCTTGGACCGAAGAGAGAAGATACTCAAGAACCGAACAATTAACCTTGTCTGGGTTGCTTGGGGTCATCACTCTTTGGAAGAGTGAACGTGGGAACGTGAGGATGATATCCGATCACGGTATCCACATCTGTTTGACTCACAAGGTATATCTTTTTCTGTGTACCTTGATTGTCTTGATTCCTCATGCTTATCACCTTATGGGTAGAATTGCTTAATATCGTAGATTGTTAAGTATAGATATGTTACTTGTTAAGGACATTGTAAAATGATTGCTTGATTGAATTGCTTGTACTTAGATTAGTTTAGCCCCGATGTCTCTATCCTGCTTGGATTTGAAATTCCGAGGACAAAATTTTTCTAAGGAGGGTAGAGATGTCACTTCCCGTTCCCAGAATGCGTATTTTATACATGTACTCCTCGAATGTATTTATTTAATATTTATCATGTGCTGTTTCGTATTTAAATCTCTTTAAATTCATGTTAATTAATTTTTTGCAATTTTATTTCTGTATTTTATTTCTGCTGTCATTTTATTCTCTGCTTTAGTTAGCCTATTGTGGTTCGGCCTAGGTTGGGTTCTCGGGTTGGCTTTGTTGGATCCCCCTGCAACCCGGCCCATTAGCTCCCACCTACCACCCCTTCCATATTTAAAGCCACCCTCTCCATTCTCTCTCCTCATTACTCATTCTCACCATTACTCCTCTTCTTCTTCTTCATTACTCTCTCCACCTACCAAACCGCAGGCAAGTACAACTTGCTCCCCATGAGAACCCATGTTTTTGTAGTTCATTTATCGTCCTCGCAAGATCCTAAGAGAGTTTAGAACTTGGCATTTTTTATTTCGAAGTCTTAATTTTGTAGATCTAGAAATGAGTTATTTTCGGAGTTTGGTAGTTTTGATCTATCAAACTTCTTTGTTTTCAAGTTTTGATGGTTTCATGTCGTAGGGAATTTTATTGTACCCAATTTTGACCTTTGGAAAGTTGGATTTGGACTTGTTTTGACCAAGTTATGGACTTTTGAACTTTGGGGTGCAACCATAGAGTTCTTGCTGTTTGGAGAAGACAGTGAGCAGTGTACGCTAGCTTTTTAGCTTGTGTCACTGAGCTGTGCGCGCTCTTTAGTGCAGCGCAGTATGGAGTCCATACGCTACCTTTTTAGGTAGCGTGTGTCTTGCATACGCTACCTTTTGGGAGCGTATGACTTGCATACGCTGACTTGGACGGTCAGGAGTCGTATGGAGTTCATACGCTGCCTTTTAGAAGCGTATGACTTGCATACGCTGGCTTGGATAGTAAGGAGTCGTGTAGAGTTCATACGCTGCCTTTTGGAAGCGTACGACTTACATACGCTGGCTTGGATAGTAAGGAGTCGTGTGGAGTTCATACGCTGCCTTTTGGAAGCGTATGACTTGCATACGCTGGCTTGGATAGTAAGGAGTCGTGTGGAGTTCATACGCTGCCTTTTGGAAGCATATGACTTGCGTACGCTGGCTGGGATAGTGAGGAGTCGTATGGAGTCCATACGCTGCCTTGAAGAGGAGTCGTATGGAGTCCATACGCTAGCTTAACTTGAGCGTAGCATGACCTGAGCGTATGCTGGCTTGAGCGTAGCTTGACCTGAGCGTACGCTGACATGAGCGTAGGCTGACATGAGAGTAGCCTGCTTACCCTGGATCTTCTATAGCCCTGTATATTGATATCTTATTAGATATTTAACGTCCATTTTATATCCTTACGCCTTTTTGCATAAACTTGATATAATCATGATATGTTGATATTTCTGTTAAATATAGATTGTTACGTGGGATGTACCATGTGTCGTGAATTGAGTTATAGATACCCCGATTGACTGGAATTAAACCCTGAGAGTTGTAAACTCGACCCCACTGAATACTAGTTGACCTTCATGCCTTGTCACCATTGATAATGATTGTGACCTTGACTAATAATTGATCATGCGTTCCTAGTTGGAACTAAGAGACTGGCTAGTCGTCTTATTGAAATAAATGAATGAGACACATTCATGTTATGAACTATTGTGATCGACTAGCTGATCCCGAATATTGACATACAGGCACATGCAGGCTTCACTCTAATTATTTATTTATGTATTTATTTATTTTCTACAAAAGAAGCATGTGTACTTTATGGTCAAGGCATGATTACTCCGTGGTTAGATTTGATTGTTGCATTACGCTATGTAAGACCTGCAACCTAACCGCACTGGTATTGTTGTAGAGTTGTGCATATCGTACCCCGTACGAAAGTACTCATTTGAATGACCATGATCCACGACATGGGATTTCACTCAATGTAGGGACTATTAAGTTAAATAAAATAATAATTGCATGGAGAGAATGGATTTTCGAGTTCTTACATGGCAGCCCCCTTGGGACAAGTAGTACCCGACGGGCCGGCTGGTTTCCACAGATACTGTAAACCTGCCACACGGGCAGGGAACAGTATCTGCTTATATTATTATTGTATATGGTATATTGACGGGCGTCCTGCTAGGACTCGTCTAATTCATACATGGCGCACATGATTAACTGGATAGACTAGCCTTGCTCGCACATAGTAAGAACTGAGGAATCCCTAATTGCATAATTCCAGGATAACTTGGGACTTACAATAGCAAGCCGTAGTAGTTGAATGGCCGTTTAAATTGATTTGTTTGTGTACTGTACCTACTCTGTTACTTAACTGGGATGATCAGAATGTCAGGACATGACGGGCCAACTTCTGTCCTTGTTTGGTTGGGAGGTTGGTTCGGAGTGTCGTGATGTTATGTGAATCCTAGTAGCAAGCAGAGATCTATTTATCATATTTCATATTACTGGTTTTAGTTCTCATGTCGTGCTTCTTTGTGGTACTTGCTATTAGAGGTCTAACCTCTCTGGTTTTGCATGGCCAGATTTTGAGCCGGTTCCCGAGGAGTCAGCTTACTTCTACCTCCAAGATGGTCAACACTAGAAGGATGATCGCAGGAGGACTCGAGTGGGTTTCTTACTTCCCCGCTCATTTTGTTATCTACTTTATACCTTGCCGTTTGGCACCGACATGTTAGTCGGATTGTCTTGTACTTACTTTTGCATAATTGTAAATAAGTCAGGCTGCAGCTGATAACAATTGTGTATGCCTTGCTACATCATCTGGCTATGTTTTGTAAAGCCAGATATCAAGAACATTTTGACAGAGCGTTTGGGACGCCTTACTGCTTTATCTTACATGTTCTCTATTACTGTTTCTTGTTCGAATGATTGAGACAATAGATGTGACAATGACCATAGTGAGACTTTCATGTAGTATGCACCCCCTCGTCTTTAGACAGCATTGATCGTATTATACGGTATTCATCTACCCGTAATACGTAGCTGGCTGAGTCATTCCCCCGCTCTCCTGTATTCTGTTTCTAGGGCGTGACAATCACAACGTTGACTGGATATTGTTGGGCTTCTTGTGCCTCTAGCTCTCTAAGCTTTTCATTGAGTTTTTCATTCTCAGCAAAAACCTGAGATTTCTCTCTTCTCAAGTCCTCCAATTCCTGCACCGACCCCTCCATCATGGTGTTTATTCCAAGTTGTTGGGGTCTCTCTTGTTCAACATCCTCATCGCCACCAGTTTGGTGGTGTCCCTCTCCCTCAAATGCATCTTCTTCTCATATTTCTACATCCTCTTCTAGGTGGCCTTCCTCTTTCCCGACAGCTATAACCAAATCTTTGAATATCTATTTCGATCTAAATTTAATGTGATATTTGCGTTTGAGGAAGATCGAGATTTTGTACCCATTCCATGTGTAAAATCTTGGATATTTACGTATTGGTGCGGACTTCCTTTCCACAAGCGTACTATGTTCTGCAAACCAATAGAGGAATTATATTGTGCAACCTTCCATTTTGGAGTATGCATCAGAGTAATCCCTCCCTTAGTTTTACTTGTAGTCCTCTTGATGCTCTCCATGACATACTCTACGTTTAACCTTGGCTAGCATATTCTGTTGATAACTTCTATGCTGTCTACCAAGACCAAGAATCTGTACGGCAAATTTGAACTGCCAGACTTTGTGAAGAATAATGTTTAGCACAAGTGGAAGATTATTAGCTTGGCCAAATCATCTGGATTAACAACGTTATCTTCGCCACGAAGCCGTTGTAACAATTCAAAGAACTTCTCTCTCACTTCCTTATTCGTGACTTCTGAGTGTTTTCCCTTAGAATTAGCCACCAATCTTGTGAAGTGATCTCTACACAGGCTCAACGATGCTGGTGGTATGGGCTGCTGTTGTTTTTCTATTGTCAATCTTTTGTAATTAGCATCATGCTCACTATCATCCTTCAGAGTAGACCGAAAATGGCTGCCATATCGCCCACACTCGGCACTATTTTAACAGTAGTGCTCAGTTGAAAGTTTCCGATATCAGATTTGTCTTTCACATAATTTTCTATCAAATTCTCAAGACCTTCTGAAACCTTGGCCAATTCTTGAGTGCGAACTTTGTTTTTGTTGAATACCTCGACAAAATTGTAAAAATCGGTATTCTTCAAAGAATCAATAACTGGCTCGGGAAAACGGCCGCCATCTTCTTTGATATCATCCATAAGAGTTTGCATCGTCTTGAAAGAAGAACGAAAACTCTTGAATCCTTATCTACAAAAAGACAAAAAATTAGGTTTCTGTCAACTATTCTCCGTCAATCTAACACGGAGAATGGCCATTCCCCATGACTTTAACACGGATAATGGTCATTCTCCATGATATTTGCACGAAAAATAAAAATTCTCCGTGATATTTGTACGGAGAATGACTATTCTCCTATATTTTAACACGAGATGGCCATTCTCCGTGATATTTTCACGGAGAATGACCATTCTCCTACATTTTAACACGGAGATGGCCATTCTTTATGGTTTAAACACGAAAAATGGCTGTTCCCCTTTATTTTAACACGGGAATAGCCATTCTCCGTCAAGTCAACACGGAGAATGGAATTAATCCTTCAATTTAACAAGGAGAATGGTCATTTTTCGTGATATTAACACGGAGAATGGTCCATTCTCCGTCAATATAACACGGAGAATGGCAATTTCCCATGACTTTAACACGGATAATGGTTATTCTCTGTGATATTTGTGCGGAGAATGACCATTCTGTACATTTTAACACGGAGATGGCCATTCTTCGTGATATTTGCACGGAGAATAACCATTCTCCTACATTTTAACACGAAGATGGCCATTCTCCATGGTTTTAACATAGAGAATGGCGGTTCTCCTTCATTTTAACACGGGAATGGCCATTCTCCGTCAAGTCAACACGGAGAACGGAATTAATCCTTCAATCTAACAAGGAGAATGGTCATTCTCCGTGATATTAATACGGAGAATGGTCCATTCGCTGTCAATATAAACTTGTAAAATGGTCATTTCCCATGAATTTAACACGGATAATGGCCATTCTTCGTGATATTTGCACGAAGAATAAATATTCTTCGTAATATTTGCACGAAGAATGACCATTCTTCTACATTTTAACACGGAGATGGCTATTCTCTATAATATTTGTATGGAGAATGACCATTCTCATACATTTTAACACGTAGATGGCCATTCACCATGGTTTTAACACGGAGAATGGCAGTTCCCCTTCATTTTAACATAGAAATGGCCATTCTCCGTTAAGTCAACACGGAGAATGGAATTAATCCTTCAATTTAACAAGGAGAATGGTCATTCTCTGTGATATTAACACGGAGAATGGTCCATTCGCCGTCAATATAACACGAAGAATGACCATTCTTCTGTATTTTAACACGGAGAATGACTATACCCCTCCGTTGTATTAAGACGGAGAATGACTATTCCTCTCCGTTGTTTTAAGAGAATCATGAACACAACTTGTAGTTATACCTTCTTTTTGCCCTCCTTCTTGATTACTAGCCTCTGGCTCATGTACAACCTTCTTAAATCTCTTCACAACAGCTCTCTTTTCTTGTATATCTACATCTTCTCCCTTTTCTCTAACTGGGGTTCCATTTGATGCTGATGTTTGCGATATGGTGTGAAGATTGTGAATGGAGAGTCACTGACGAGTTTTTGAAATAGGGTTTGAAGATTTTGGGGGATGAAACTTAGATACGAAAAGGAGCAACGTATGGAAGAAAAGGAAGAATAGAAACTTTTTGGTTTTGAAGAGTAGGTTTCGTGAGTGTTTTGAAAAAATTAGAAAGGCAATAAGGTCATGTCGCACCCTTTTTTATATTTTTAGCTAATTCTGGGTACGCGATGAAATGTTATTTTGCGGTAGGTTTTATCATAAAGCTTTTACGGTTTTTGGGCATTTTATAAATTTTCTCTTATCAATAACTTGAGAATTTTTCTCGATACATAGGGTCAGAGGCATAAATTACTTTAGCACGAAGAGAGGGTATACCCATAGGGCCAGAGGCACAGGTTAGAATATTTTAGGATTATATGGCAGCAAGATTATGAAACAAATAAACATTTTGATATCATTTTATCCCACATTTTAAGAACATTATAACTCAACAAAACAAATGAACATAATACATTAGATAAAAGAAGAAAAAAATTATCGTCTTTCATATTCAATCATTTCAGTTTGGACTCCTTCTGCTTAATTATATTATATTGTTGTGCAACTTGGATAGTACTTCATGTGCTCTGAAGTTGCAATCCATTTAGCAGCTATGCGTCTTTCCATTCCTGAATCAAACTGCATATAACAAACATAACATCAAAAATATTGCTCTAAAAAGTGTAAGTTTTTGACGACATACTTTCAGACTTACATTGAGAGAACGAAAGTCCAGACTACATCCGTCTTTCATGAATACAATTACAAAAATCCTACAATCAAATAAATTGCCTTGGCGGGGAACATAAGGACGACGTTTTATGGCAAAAGTAGAAAAGTTGAACCTAGCATCTCTCAACTTCAAAATCTATTCTTCGAGAAAGAGATCCAAATTTGAAAGCGACAATTACCATAATACAATAATTATTAGTATACCGCGGATCTTATACGCAATTCATAAAAAATGATGAATATGAGCTTACTATTTCTTTTATGACTGATTTATTTTGAATCGGCTCATCTGTAGATACAAGTGTGTCCCAAATTTCAACAGTCATTGTTTTAACCATAACTCTTGCAAGAGTATAGTGTTCAGACAAAAGAATGGGTATGTATATCTGAATCAGGATTAATTAGGTAAAATAAATTAGTAAATTTTTAGAAAATTAGGATTAATATTTAAACAGAAATACATTAATACCTTGTTACAAATGCTTAAAGATCCCATATAATCCTGGAAATACATGTACTTCTTTCATATTTCATGAAGTTGTTTGTCAGATTACGATAACCTTGCTCTCTACATATACATCAATTAATACATTACGAAGGACAAATAAACGAGAAAATTGTTAATGCATAATCATTGAAGAATAAAATGCTCACTCGCCGTTAACCTTATTGGTAAATACCATACATTTTGAAATTTCTTTTTCATTCCTCCGCGGTGAGAAGAGCAGAGACAAGGGTTACAATCTGAATGGCTCATTAAAAATATCAGCGATGGAATCGAAGTAAACATAGATGGCATCTAAGAAGAAATATACTATCTATACATACCCATATTTAATTCTCGTTTCTGGAGCTAAGGACTTCATCTCAGCCCGAGACACATAGATTTTGTTGCAAGATAATATTATTTTACTAAGAAAAGAAACGAATAAATTAGGAAAAAAATTGTTGGAATTAAATGAAAACTCATATTACTTACTTATCAGGTCTATCATCCACAAAAATATAGTCGTAAAAACTCGAAGAAATACTAGTACACTGGCTAGGCTTTGAGGTTGAAGTTCTTGTTAAACTTTTCAATGGTGTGACCAGATCTAAATTTTCTCGCATTCTTTTCGAAGAACTGCTAAAGTCAGTTTCTTGTGGAGGACACAATTCGAGAATTCGGTCCATTACTTTATAATGTTTCTTTGCAGCACGTCCTCCTCATCGGAAGATTCAACGAAAACCTCCACCACATTATTAATTACTCCAGATGAAGATGCCTTCTTCAAAGCTGAAAATTCTTCCATCTTTTCCAAACATCGAGATATATTACTTGTTCAATTTCGATTGAACCAAGCTTAGAATTGATCGAAACAAGTTGATCTGAAATCTTCGACAGTTGTTCTTTAAACCTGCGCATCATACGCAAAATGAAGGTTTTATTTGGAGCTGGCATCAATCTTCTACGTCTTCTACCTGTTATATAAGAGTAGACATCTTTCTCCAGTACTACAAAATAAAATAAGAAAACTATTCTATGTATTTCAGAATAAATAATAGTTAAAACGAGAAAACTATTGTATATATAGCAAGAGAAAAGTACAAAAGTGAGGAAGATGGAAAAACAAATAAATTTCGAGACTATCAAAGAATCTACTAGCTGTTTGAAGGGTTATCATAAAAAAGATTTGAGGAGGGCTCGACGAAGATTCTATTTGCCGTTTGAAAAGTACAAAGGTTATCATGATTAACAATTTGAAGAACTCTATAAGAGGTTTAATTCTGCTGGTACTCCTCGTTGTTCGAGGAGGGCTCGACGAAGTCCGCCGCGAACCGAAACTTCTTCTTATTTTCTTCTTCATCTCCGTTTCTTCTTCCACCACCACCACTACCATGACCTGTAGCTTTATAACCAAAATATTAAATTGTTAGATGAAACAAAAAAATAAATTATGAAAGATTACTAAATCAAAATCAAACAGAACACATATTCATAAAAAAAAATGAGACTAAAGATGAAAATGTTACAGAAGCAAAACCACAATTTTACACTAACTAAGCAGACTCTGCTAAGCAATAACTAAAATTTGGGATTGTGTCATTCTTGGATTTAATTTACACGAACAAGAGATTTGAGAGAACGAACTTTTATCGGCTTTCTACCCCCCTTCTTCCTCTAAATTCTTCCCTTACTATTATCCACATTGGCTACAGGATCTTCGTCCATGTCGTCATCGGTGTCATCATCTAGATCGCCAGCAGCTATCGGAGCATCGGTGGTGTCGTCGTCTACATTGCCTACAGACCTGGACACACTGTGTCCTTCATTTCCGGCTGACACACAATTATTATTATATATACTTAGTTGCACAAAATATTAAATTACATGGATGAAAGAGAAAGTAAATATGAGTTAATTTAGGGTGTTCATTAAAAAATTGCATTGAAGAATGACCTGCTATAGCAAGTTAACAAGAGGTCAAAAGTCAAAAATAGCATTAAATGATGTCTCCTGCATTATTTGATCTAAATTTAATCTGAACCATTGGATGAACATCCAATGGTTCAGATTTGGGATGTATCGATACATCCCAAAATGGTGGATGTATTATAGAATTTTCTTATATATATATATATATTTTATATATATATATATATTTTTTTATATATATATTTTATATATATATATATATATATATATATATATATATATATATATATATATATATATATATATATATATATATGACAGAGACGGACGTGGTACCATCTCCCGGGTACCGATTCAGGAGAAGTTCAGGGGAACCTCACTCATAATAATTAATGGCGATTATTGCCTGGAATTGCTGGAGACCAAGATTAAAGGTGAGAAGACTCTTGCCCGACGGACCTCCACTCATTGGGTTCAACTCCACAATCTAGCACTTTGCGACATGGCGAGGATCTGGGTTAGATGGAATACCAACAGTTGAGATAGAGATTTGGTCCTGATGTCGGAGCAGCTGATTGCCATCTCCTTTACAAATAAAGGTAGTTTTTGGTTCTTGATGGGAGCGGTGTACGACCACAACAACAGGCGGTGTCAGGAGGCCCTATGGAGGGACATATCCAGAGGATCTTCCTCTGCTGACTCCTTGCATCTTTCGCTTCTCTTGATGAGTGACTTCAACGCCCTCCTTCACAGGGGGGAGAAGGTGGGGGGCAGACCGATTCCAGTTCAAATTTTGTATGATTTTCAGAGATGTCTTCTCCAGGCGGAGCTTCAGGGATTGGCACATTCGGGGCACATCTGGACTTGGCATAACAAAGCTGTCCGTAACAGGGTTACTTGCCAGCTGGACAGAGCCCTGGGCAACGGGGAGTGGTTTTGCCGCTTTCCTAATTCTTTGGCTGAGGGTCTAGCCGCTGGGACGAACGATCACTCCCCATCAGGGTCGACTTCACAGAGAAGCCTACTTGGAAGTTGCACCCTTTTCGGTACAACAATAGCTGGTTTCTCCCGGGTGGATACTTAGAGCACACGAAGAAGGCTATCCAGAGTTGGGTGAAGAGATTGCTCAAGCCATCACTAGAAGCTAAGGATGCGAAGCTCAGGGCCATCGAAAATTTCATGCAATCTGACATGATGAAAGGGACCTTAGCAGCTCGAGAGAAGGAGCTGATTGGGTAAGTCAACATTCTACGCCTACAGACGGAGATCAGTGCGGCCCAGCGCGCTAAATGCTCATAGCTCAAGGATGGCGACCGCTGCTCAAAGTTCTTCTATGATGTTATTCGGACCAGACAACATAGGAACAGCCTTTCTCAGCTGCTCGATGGAGAGGGCAATCTGGTGGAGGAGCCATCAAAGATCCAAGAAGAGGTTGTCAGATACTAATCAGAGTTATATTTTTAGACTGACTATCTATCTGTGTTTCCGGATATCATTATGAAAAGGCTGGTGACGCCCTATACGAATAGCCAACTACTTGCACCGGTCACTATGGAGGAGGTGGAGGCTATCATCATGAAGGCGGATCCCAACAAAGCCTCGGGGCTGGACAGATTTAGCAATAGGTTTTACAAATACCACTGGGATTTTATGATGTTTCCGGTACTCGAGGCGGTCCAGGAGTTCTTTACTAAGGGGAAGCTGCTGAATCATACCTTCCTGACTCTTGTGCCAAAGAAAGAAGGAGCGACATCGCTGGCGGACTTTAGGCCTATAGAGTGCTGTAATTATTTTTACAAAATAATTTTGCACCTTATGTGCCGGCGTGTGGAGGGGATCATGCAGGACTTAGTCTCTCCAAACCAGGTAGCTTTCATAAAGGGGAGATCGATTGCTATGCACAGTCTTTTGGCACATGAGATGGTGAGGGGTTTTAATAAACCAGGAGGGGAAAAGGCGTGTGTGAAGCTTGACCTGAGGAAGGCCTATGATATGTCAATAGGGACTTCCTGTGTCACCCGATGCTTGCCATGGGATTCGATAATAGATGGGTTGTGAGGATACGGGAGTGTATCATGACCCCCACCTTCTCTGTTATCATCTAGGGTACCCCGTACGGGTTCTTCCGCAGCAATTGAGGACTCCGGCAAGGCGACCCATTATCTCCTTAACTGTTCACACTTGTCATGGAGTACTTCACTTGTTTGATAGATATGGCAGTTCATAGTGGGAGGCTTGTCCCACTGTTTAGGAGGATCGAGCCACCTGTTACTCATCTCATAAATGCTGACGACCTCCTGGTATTCCTCCAGCCTTCTATGGATGGTATGAATACGATCTCGGAGATTATGGGAGATCTTGAAGCTCTTACAGGGCTTCAAATGAATCGAAAGAAGCGTCGGGTCTACTTCAGTTCCCTCTTCTACCTGAAGGAGGAACGAGCCGTAGCTCTGGGTGTGGAGAGGAGTGATCTATTGGTGAGATATCTTTGAGTCCCTCTGATAGTCAATTATGCTCGAGACCAGGATTGCCATAGTCTGGTGGAGTATACTCAGAGGAGGGTTGAAGGATGGTAGGCTACTGGACTTTTATTTGGAGGGCGCATTGAGCTGGTTAAATCGGTTATCTCGGCTCTGGCTCTGTTCTGGCTCTAGTTTATTCTGATCCCTGTTGCTACCATCCAAAAGTGGAGAGGATCTGTGCCAATTTCATCTGGAGGGGGGATATATATGCAATATCTTGGGAGCAGCTCTGCCGCCCGAGGAAGGAGGGAAGGGTGGGTCTTAGACCCTTTCTAGAGATCAGCGAGGCCTTGGCTCTGAAGCTGGCATGGAGGTTTATTAAAAGGGGGTCTTTATGGACTGACTGGATGTACAGTAGATATGTGAAGTAATGAAACTTCTGGACC